>VVAS01106602.1:0-12973 GCA_015103295.1 Ptychochromis oligacanthus | reverse complement strand
ATTTGGCATACCTCAGCCTTTTCTCCCTGTTTCCCTTCCTTAAGGATGGCTTCTTGACAGCCACCCTTCCACTGAGACCATTTCTGCTGAGGCTTCAGTGAACAGTAGATGGCTCAACTGAAGGGCCAGATGCATCTCTCAGGTCCTGTGTCAGGTCTTTGCTGGATTCTTCTTTTGTCCTCCACTTGTCCAGCTACCTCAAATTTTTTTTTAACTCCACACCTTTTTGCTCCATGAGCAATTTGCCTCAGTGATTTTTGTATTTTTAATTAATTGTTAACTGAGTTGGTAGTTACCACCAGTCCTGTTTCCAGTTTCGGTCTTATTAGTTTAGTTTACTAATATTAGCTTAGGGAAGAAGCCTGAATCCGATGACAGGTTGGCTCATGCTCTTCTTCCTCTTTTGTCTGTTTTTGGAGGCCCCCATCGTGCTTATTTGTGTTCGATCTTTGTAAGTAAGTATTTTTGTATATAAAAAGTTTTTCGAGCTGCAGCAGTTCCTCTGAGCCGTGTATTTACTGACCATAATATATTTGGGGGCTTGTCCGGAATTAGGACCTCCTGCGCCCAAAGTGAGAATCATACAATTGTGAAAAATTCTTAAACTTTTTGGCTTGTTTATCCAAAAAGGATAAAAAAAGGAGCACATTTACAGTGTGTTCATATGTTTACCTAAGTAAAGCATCTGAATACTTCCACTACTGATAAATGTAAGCTACACACCTCTGTTAGAAGTGAGACCTTGTTTTACACAATAGTGTCCCACTCAAATCAGTTTTATTCAGCAACAGTTCCACTGTGGCATGGGCTAGTTTTCAGCTTCATCTGCATTTACTCTGGTGCAGTGGTTTGAGTTTACTCTGCAGCTGAATGTTTCTGTTGTATGAGATCACTCCATGCTTCAATAACTTTCACACAAAAACACAAAGTCAGCTCATGTTACTCAGTTTTTTTTTTAGTCAATGGCATTAAAGGGTTGCATTAAAAAATGACGTTAATTGACAGACTATATAAGACACAACTTAAGTCACCTGTTTTCCGTCAGTTTCAAGATGATGGATGCTCTGGAGGAAAATGTTATGAAGGACATCCTCAGCATAGGACTAGAACAGGTAAAAAAAAGAACAAATAAAGCATCACACATATTATTTAGCAGTTTACCCAGCAGAGTGACCAGGAAATGAGGAGGTAAGTGTTTGCCCACCAAGCACAACACCCTGTGTGAGTAATACAAACATTTCTATATCATATGAGATTAATCAGAAACACTATGCTTAAGTCTAAGTAATAACACTAAAACACAAACAACATAAAACATAAAATGACTCTTAACAATCCATCATGCGCTTTACTTTTATGACTTTTCTTTCTTTTCTTTTCTTCAGCGGATATCTCACTGGAGACAAACGACTCAACTGATTCTGAGATCACTCCAGCAGTGTGCGTCTGGTGTGATTGATTATTTGTTTGGAGCACACAAAGAAGCCACGTGACATGAGTTTGTGCCAGTGTGCAGGATTTGAACCTTTTGTTGCGTGACACTGACAGAAATGTTGATACTGAGGCTGCATCGCTGAATCTGAGTCTTCAGATGTGGAAAATCTTTGTTTATTGGTGAAAGGAATTACACACACTTTAGCTATGTGGAGTGAGAGACGGTAAGTTAAGGCAGATTTGGGCTGGTTAAAACTTTCTCATGTTTGCTGGAAAACTTTGTGGCGGGGCTGTTCTTTGCTATGGCTGGCCCCACAAAGCTCCAGGTGTTGTTGTGGCCTTCAAGCGGTGTGGGGAAAAAGCAAAGCCACTGCCTGGATCAAGGTCAGATTTGGCAATTTGTTAAAGCAATGCATTTTATTCTACACTTACTTGTCTGGTGCTGCATTGCATTCAAACGTGCGCCATTTTTAGGAATGATATTTCAATCTTTGAATTATATCTACAGGATCTCTGCTTTTTTTTGGAGGCTAGGGAACAGTTGCAGGATCCACAATTACTGAGGTGACGTCACAGGAAACGTATAAACGCGATCAGGCTTTGTTAATGTTTTTAAAAATGAGCAGGATTAACAAGGGAACTCAACATGGATTTTTAGCGCTCAAGCTTATTATTAAAAGTGCATTTGAAGGAAAAGGAACCTAAAATAAAGAGAGTCCATAAAAGCAAGACAGCTCACATACATAAAGACCTTCCTGCCTGTAGTCACTGATGATAGCCTGACGCAGCTACTGCAGACTGAGTGAATCATCAGCCCGGATCCTGAGTGACTTAACATATGGCAAGTCGTAGCTGTGAGGACAGATTTTTATTTTACCGGCGTGACTGCTGTTCAAAGCGTGTGTTTCTCTTTAGTAATCTATATCTCAGAGCTCCAGGAAGCCGAAAACGAGGCAACAAGCTGTTTGGAGGCCGACAATGTTGTTTCCAAGTGCTTCAGCTCTTCGACTACGCAGCGCATTTCACCTATACAATCCCACTTGTTCATGCACATTTTTCCGGGCTAATTGCGTCAGACTTTGCGTTCACGTGCATACTTGAAGTGCACTCTTACCTTTTAAATTTTTCTGCTAAATTCTTCACAAACTCGTAAATGTCATTCCAGTGATCCTTCACGCTGCCAGATCTAGGAGACAGAAAAAGGGGAAAAAAACACAACAGATGACGCATTAAAAGCAGGTGGCAGAAAAGAAATGTGACACTGTTATAAAATCAACCAAGGCAGCGTTAACTTATATCTGTTGTTAGCCACCATAGTTTGACATTACACTAGACGACTGCAGCAAGAGCTCATAAGCTATCTGTCCTCCATATGTTAGAGCATTCAAACCAGAGGATTAGAGCTTTGCTTGCCAAAAACGACAGGGGGTTAGCGCCACAGCATCAAGAACAAGCTGTGTATTTGCCAGGCAAACTGCCTAACTGCTTAACTTGTCAGCAGCAGCTTTACTGTGTGCCGCATATACTCGCAGTCAAAGTATTGTTTTAGTTTATTTCATTAAAGGAATGTGACTTTTATTCCCAAGCTGCTCTAACGTAACTATTGTGCTGTAGCTCAGTAGCAATAAATAGTTAAGCTACTACCGCATTTGTCAATAAACCCCATGGGGAAGAATGTAAGAGCTAATTTTCTTAAGAAAGCGTAACACAAACATGTGAGGTAATAATCGCTTGTGGCGGGATCAGGAGTGCAGTTTAGCACGCTCCTGTGTCCTGAATGTGCTCCTGGAGGATGAGGGAATAGGCTCAGGTCTCCCCAGGGGGCGGGCCATAAAAGTGAACTATCATAAAATAACTCCCAGCGGAGTGACCTTTGCTTCCTCTAGCCAGACGGCGTGCGTGTTTGTGGCGACTTTATTAAGAGTGATCATTAGGGGAGAGGGCTTTGAGCATAATGTAACCAGCCAGTAGGTCATCCGTTAGCTAACGAAGAAGCCAGAGAGATGACACCTGGGGGAATGAGCTGACTGACTGTAAAAAGGAAGAAACATGAAGGGCAAGGCTGACTAATTTATGTAATGGAATTCCCCAGAATTAGTACATTCATGTTTTTTTTTTTAAATCTTTGTATGGGACAGAAGGTCAACACCGTTTTCTTTTCCTTTTTTTTTTTATCTGCAGGATCATTCAGAATTCAACTTATTCACCAGCATCCATCCATGCAGTCCACTTAGAATTTTAAAGGGCAAATACAAATAAGAGGCCAAACAAACTGGCATGTCGTGTCTTTGAAGTGGAGGTTGGTATCAGTGTGATCCGAGCAAACGGGAAACAGACTAAACACCAAACTCTGTTATCCTACCTTCTAGATGAATTAGGTCCCTGCACACTAATGCGCCGAAATAGCTGTCTGAGACCTCCAGACATAATAAACCAAACCAAACAACCATTCCCTGCATGCTCGCTTGTCATGCTTTAAGCTGATGACATTCATATGTATTTTCCATGCCATGTATTTGTGTTATGTGGATATCTAAATATGCAGGAACCAACTTTAGCCTTTCTCGTGTGAGTTGTTTTGTAAAACAGCTCCAAAGCTTGAAATAGAAACGAATTGTGACTTATGTTATTTGTCTGTAATAGCATGTTACGGAGGTTATAACCCCTGGTTATGCCTTGGAAGTAGAGGTGTAGTTATTACGTTTGGCCAGAATTTGGAAAAAGATACCGCCAGGGAATACCAGGGAGTTTCCCATCATGCCTCGGTCATCCAGGGCTTTTTAGCCTGCCAAACCAAACTGTAAACCTTCATTAAACGCTTTGTTAGATGTATTTGTTTTGTATGAGTTCTGTTTAAAATACAAAATAATAGCTGTTGTCAAGCGATGCTGAGATGGCTGACTTTTAAAAACTCAGAACTTATTTTCCAGCTACAGTACGGAAATTTCAAAGAGAGTCAGCATGATTAATCGGTATTTGTGTGGCTCATACTCAAACTTCATCAACAGCAAAAATTCAAGAAAAACAAACAGATTGATTGTTGGGAAGAAGACAAAGGGCCACAATAATATACACATGTTATGTAACTTTGAGTGTTTTCACTCATCTGAATGGTTACAAATGCAGGTCAACTAAAAAACCCCAGTCTAAGTGTTTTCTCTGTGTTTTTCCTGTTCTGATGACATGACTTGTTCCCCCCACATCAAGGCTCACATTCCTGTGAGGCTGACTGAGCAAAGAAAGAGGACAAGACCTTACAACCTAAACAAAATTCTCCCCCCCCAAAAAAGGTCTGAGGTAGAGGAGGAGAGCGTTTAGTTGAGCGAAAAGTGCAGCGCAAACAGAAACAGTCCCACATACACATGCAGACGGCCTCCGACCTGAAGGAAAGGCAGCAGCCAGTTTCTTGTGCAGATTGTTCCATTATAGCAACAGAGGACGGAAGAGAGAATACAAAGTCTGGTGAAGTTTGCAGCTAATAGTCATGAAGAGGTGTGGGGCATATTTTTGAGTATTTATTTAACACGAGGGTGAATCTGAGGACTCCCACGTTTGGTTTTCAGCTGCTTATCTGTGTTTCTGAACTGCGGTGGCTCTTGTTTGCCTTGGAACAGTTTGATTGTCTGAGGTGGCTGCAGTCGTGGGACCGAGGCCTAGCTTGCAGTTTCACTCACCTGTCCAAACAGTGTTGGGAGAGGAAGTGGGCCATTTCTTTCTCTGATTCTTGATGAAACTATTTTATGCGGTGCCTTATTCCCCCCACACTCCCTTGATCTAATTTTAATGACCTGAGTTGAGCCCTGAAGTTCAGCGGTTTGGGGTCTGGACTCAGAAAGCAAAAGTTCAGAGAGGTGAGGGCCGCCACAGTGTGCCGACCAAGTGATCGAGCCCAACAGCAGCGTGAAGTTATGTCACAGCAAATCGCCAGAGCCGAGCGACAGTGTTTCCTCCATTTGAGTGGGATGAAAACCATGTGTCTGGTCGTTTGCCATTTGAGAGCCGAGAGAAAAAGAAAAGGAAAGAAAGGGCAAGAGAAAGATAAAGAGCTTTATCAGTCAGTTCAACTGTGGGAGTGAGATACTGGGAAAAAACCTGCTGGCTCAGTAGCGAACTACTAGAGAAAACATGCCGAAGATTCAGTGATTCGCTTCAACTCCAAGGCCAGGTTTCTGACCTGCTTTAGTCTGTTTGAGCCAGCGTGGCCAACAGACAACCAAAGCAACAAGTAAACAACCTATGAAATCACTGTGCTGTTAACAACTCATCCTCCTTTTTACAGAGACTGAGCACCTTGATCGGCATTAATATTAATGTGCCTGTGTCTCCAAACAGCTAATTTTCAGCTGTTTTGGCAGATTTAAAACTACTCCTAGAAAAACATTATAAGCCATTTAAAATGAAAGAAAAACCAAGCGAAGCTTTAATTCCAGGAGAAGAAAAGCTGTAGAAGTAAAGAGTAGAGAGGAAGTGCTGCTTAGCTTAACATGAAAAATACAGTGGAGGCAATTTAAGCAGGCAATCACATAACAGTATACAATGTTAAAAGGACATTGGATGTACTGTAATCTGATGAACATACTGTAGATAAATCAGGTGACAGAAAAGGTGTGTGGTGTAGGTATTAATAAAGAACTGCTGAATTTAATATGACCTTTGCAGCTAAAATGCCCCTGCCATGTCAGTGTCTTTACTGTAGAGCGCAATCATGGTGCTTTTGGGTTGTCCTGTAGGGGACCTTTAGGGGTTTTACTGGTTTATGTTACTTTGTTTCTTTAGACAGCCCTGCAGTAGACTGTCCATGGTTTACCCTACCTCTCCCCTTATGTCAGCTGGGATAGGCTCTACTGTAACTCCACTGTGATCCTCAATGGAACAAGTGGTTAAGAAAATGGAAGGGTAGATCAGTGGTTCTGTAGATGCAAGGACAGGAAATAAACAAGAAGTTGGCCACCTAAGGTGAGACCTCAAGAAGCAGTCTTTCATATATGTGAATATGAACCAACCATGGCTCATTACTCATTATTATTCAGACAAACATGTAAATTACTTATGATGCATTTTCAGGTGCTATATTTATTTTATATTCATCACTGACCTAGCTGTTCTAACTTATACAGTATTGGGAATTTTCTCTGCTGCTACATTATGTACATGTAGGATTTAATGTAGCAACCTTGAGTTTCCTATTAGCTAAGGGCACAAAGGGAAGGACTATGCATCATTACTGTTCAGCGATGCTAAACAGACTGTGAGTTCACTGGAAGTCTCCCATGGGTCGGAGTAATCCCAAAGAATAATAACATCTTCAATCATTTTCAGTAATGTCTTTTTCTGCTGACTGGGTGAGATTTTGCAATGAGCGGACCTTCAGAAAATTACTCAGACACTGTACGTATCTGTGTGTGTGTGTGTGTGTGTGTGTGTGTGTGTGTGTGTGTGTGTGTGTGTGTGTGTGTGTGTGTGTGGAAGCACAAAGTTCAGTTGGAGGGGAGGGGACAGAAAGTCAGGAGAAAAACAGTGAGGGAAAGATGGAACAAGAAGGGCAGACCAACAACAGCACACAGAACTTTGAAAGTGTTTAACCTTCCATGTCCACTGGCTCCTTTTCATTTCCATACAATATGAAAACCACTGAGCAGACCCTTAACACATGCATGATTTGTGCTTTTCATTTTGCACCAAGTTTGAAGGGACGTGTGGCTGATTTGGAATCTTGTTCTGTAGTTGAAGATAGATTTAAAAATTTACAAGGCTTTTCCTCATAAAAATTTCAATCAAAATAATTTGAACCTGACAATAAAACTGAGATTTACAGCTACATTTATGCTGCTCTTTCAGGAAGCACTGAGTAAAATGCCAATGTCAGCAGGATAACTGGTTCCCAATATTCTCATACTTAGCTGATGCTTGCCATCTTAGTTCAGAGTGATAGACTGCTAATATTATCTAACTAGTTCTGAGCTTTTAAGGAAGTGGTTTGCTATAAGTGAGATAAAGGATACAAAGTAACACTTGACAATCAGCATTTTAGCTTTGTTAAAAAACATTATGTAACAAAATACCACTTTAAAGCTGCTCTTGAGAATATTTTCACATTAACAATGTGTCAGATGAGTGTGTGGACATGAAAGATGTTGTTTGCAGTGACAAATCCACCAAAGCCAGATAATTAACACCCAGTTCTGCAGTTTGTATCAGCTTTATTAAGCATTTTAGCATCTTTCAGCTCATGGTTTTGGTTGTATGGCTTCACCGTTCCCATCAGCCATGTGAAGAAAGAGATAAGCCCAGTGGAAAGCAACTATACAGCACGAGTTGAACTATCAGCTTTGGTGCTGGTGGAAACTTAAATAGACCTAACTGACCTTTGACAGTATATTAACTTGAAACAGCTTTGTCATTTGGGTTTATATAGGCAATTATTAGCTAACAACATATTAAATTAGGGTAAAAAAGTTAAAATTATGTCATTGTTCTATTTTTGGTTGTTCTATTACCTCCAAGTGTACAGGTAATAATTAAAATTGCTTTATGCTCCAGTCACACTAGGGAAAACAGTGGTTGGAGACCACAGCATGACCAAAATTACTGCAACTGTGTGCAATGAACTTGGAGTCTCGTTGCCTTTGAAATGGTTGTTTCGAAGATGGGGACCAAGTCTGAGACCATTCGCTGTCAGTTGCTGCCCTCAAAGCAACTTTGGTGCATCGAGAAGGCGATACAACGACAATAAGACAGAATCAGGCTGCTGTCACTTTGCAATTGAATGGGCTCAAGTTGGCCATTACATGCAATCTGTTTGTGATGATACGGCGATTAACTGTGGTAAAACGGTGAAAATTGCAAATCTGTTACTGTTTACATACACATAAATTCACATTAACTTCTTACATTCAGAGTCCAGCCAGAGCCTCCTAGATTTGCAACAGAAATTCCTCCATAAATAGTGAAGTAGTTGCTGTAGGACGGTGATTTAACTGGAGAATGACATAGGTGCTTGGTAACCTTGCTAATCGCAAGGAGGTTGCAACCTATTTTTTACTTTAGTGGGACTGAGCCATTATGGTGCCCAGTTTATGCAATAAAGCTAAGGTTTCTAAAATGGCCATTTTGGAATTCAGGGAACTTTCAACTATGGAAACCTGTATGAATATTACAACTAAAGCATATTAGTTGGACATCAAACTTTTTTCAAATGATTGTCTACAAGTCACTGTTTTTTGTCTTTAATTTTCCAATCGTGTTCCCTCCTAACCACTCAACAGGCACTTTTCTCTCAGGGGGCAGCAGCCATGTGGAAAAAAGGTCTGAAACCTTAGGGGCACAGCGTTGTTCTCACGGCTCAAAGTGCTGAAGACGGAAGAAAAATTCCACTAAGGAGGACGTCTACCATTCCATCTAGGACTGCCCTCACCACCCCAGCCTGCAGCCAATGATGGTGCTCCAATTTAACTGAGTGGGTACAAGGATTTGTTTGTTTAAAACCACTAACCTACTTTTACAGCCATTGCAGAAGTCAGAGTCTTTACTGCGTGATTGCTGAGCTAATGCTGCGTGTCTATTCCAAAACCGAGAGGAATTGTTTGGTGAAAACTATTGGATAACTAGCTGATGGATGTAATGCACTCTACAAAGCACTTTTTTTTCTGTCACTGACTCAGAGAGTCATGCATCAAATATCAGAGCTAGAGTGGCATTTATCTGTATGATACCATCTCAACAGGCATTTCTCCTTGCTGTAAACACCAAAGCAACATGCCGTGAAATCCCCATACAACAAAACACAGACCGGGTGCCATTCCACAGCTAGAACGTATTCAGACATTTGAAATGTATTTGCAGACTGCAGCTGCACGTTGGGTTTTCCACTGACTCGCCTGGATTCCGGGAGCATGACCCAACGACCAGCCGGAGCGCTAACTCGTGACTGCATCGAAAGCAGCAGGAACATTTTGCAAAAATAATGACAAGACAGAAATGGCAGTGAGGAACCAGAGATAAACGGTTACTATTTATTATTGTTATTAATATTTCCCCATCTGTAATCAATAACAGCAATACTGTGTGAGACCAACAAGAATATGGAGCGAAGCAGTAACAGGAGAGAAGAGAAGTAATTGAAAAGAGGATGTGGAAAAAATTACTAATACTATACAAGACTGTTACAGTGCATTTACTTATGCATAAATTTCATTGCACAAAAGAACAAAAGAAATGCAACCTTCATTTAGAGGTGAACATTAGCATTCGGCCTACATGTGTATTCTGCCATGAACACACCCAAAACCATTCCTCAGGCAGTGCGCTCCATATAAAACAGCACGCTGCGTCCCACCCAGTCTGAATCGTCGAATACATATAGTATGCAAACCTGCAGCTTTAAAGGGCTTCAAGGTATACAGCACATGATCACAGAACTTAAAAAGGCTTCATGAGTTCATGAACTTTATGCTCCCTACACCAACACCCCCCTAAATTATTAGTGCAGAACATCATGTTTGGGAAGTTTGGGACGTGATCTGTTGGGTGGTAGATTTTGTTTGTGTGCCGATGTGTGTCTATGTATGTAAGTTGCCAGCCTACGGCTGTAGCTCAGGGGATGGCAATACTGGTCTCCTGACCAGTCACCCTATAGATGGATTGCCATTAAACTTTTCACAGATGTTGATAGTTCAAATTCTGAATCCTTCGTTTCACTAAAAATCATCTTTTTATTGTTAATGACTGATAATAAATAGTGGAGTGCATCATCTAAGCACTGTCTCACATGGCTCGCACTCTTGTATCTGTGTTATGACTGCTGTGATACATCTACTTGAAGACCATAAAAGATACACCACAACAAAGGGATATGATGTCACATTGTTAACTATGAATGGTGGCCGTGCCTAAAGCCCATAATGTTCCTACATTTTACTTGTATTGTTTGCTTGTTCTTACTAACAGAATTTTTGCGTTTTTTCCATGAGTACTCTCTCTCTCTCTCTCTCTCTCTCTCTCTCTCTCTCTCTCTCTCTATATATATATATAGTAAATCTAGCCATCATATGTGTTGGCAGACCTCCATTTACACCACCATCTGTATTATATTAGGTGTAACAGCCTGTGTATTAAAGTGGAACATTAATACTCAGGTGCTTCTGGGGCTCAAAGTGAGACCCAACATCTATATTTACCAGATTTCGGGCCTGTGACTGAATGTTCCTTTAGAACTTCACATATAGTTCTACATGGCACATACCAGTTAAAAAATAAGGTGTCTCGCTAAAGACCACTTTTTCCAAACACAGTCCCAGATGTTCCAAATCCAAACTGGCAACCATGCAGCCACCAGCCACCTTCTCTAGTCTTCAGATTGCAGCCACCCGTATGTCTAAACAAGCAACGTCCTACAACTTTGAGCCATGGCTTGACATCATGTGCCCAAGTGTGCAATAAATGCTTTTGGAGTCCCCTTCATGAGCCAGCTCAGCATCATTACTAACTCACATTACTTTTCTCCACTTACAGCCCCGCGTTCCTTATTCTAAATTTAAACAATCAATATTTCTACAAACTACCAACTTGATTTGCAGTCATGCAGCATAGCAGTGTCTGACAGTCTGTCAGGTGGCTGGTCTGTCCATCCTGGACTGAAATACAGGATGCCAACAAAACTAATGAGCAACTAAGCTGCAGGTTGTGTTTAGTATGAATTAGAAAATGAGCACAGTATCTCACTGATACAGTACATTATACCTGCTAAACACCATCATGTTAGCATAGTTTTTATGAAGGTTTAACTCAAAGCGCAGCTCTCTCTAACTAGAGCCCCAGAGATTCCCCAGCATGGCTTTAGGCATCGAAACTCATCTTTAAAAACTGAAGAACGACTGCATCAAAATCAGTGAATCTGGCTGGTAGCTATGCAACCTTGCACCCAATCTTGGACAAATGGCCTCACATATTCTAAGATGTGTAAGTCTTTACAGTACTTCATTAAGTATTAACAGGCTGTATGATCTTTTGCGCCTTCCATAAAGACAAACCAGAGCACGGAGTTCAGGCTGTGCCCCATAAAGCCGGTTTAGGCCTCCGGGGTCAGGATGATGGAGGCGGCTGCAGGAGGGCCGACACGGGTCTCTAATGAGCTTCCTCCCATTTGAAGTCCACAAATGATGTCTGGTTAGTCAGCCTCAGAGTGGGCACCGCAGCACGCAACAGAGCTAACAATAGCATCAGATGCACAGGAAAAAAAAAAAAAAGAGCAGTTTCTTTTTTTGCAGCATGTGTCAGTGTTTACCTCATAGCACAAGGCGAATGCACATCTGGGGAGCAGTCCTGTGTTGTGTGTGTGTGTGTGTGTGTGTGTGTGTGTGTGTGTGTGTGTGTGTGTGAGTGTTTTATTGGAATCAAATTCCAGCCAAAATGTCAAAGATTCTGTGCTATGTGAGGCACAGCAAGACCGTATGGCTTCATTTCTTTTTCTTTGGAAAAAGACATTGGCCAGTGAGTTGCTGTAAATTCCTGGGTGATGCTAAGCTTCATTTCTCTCTCACCCCCCTGCCAAACAGGCCTTTAACGGTGCTGTGTGCAACATTTCCTTCTCTAAATTAATACCACATTCTCCATAAATGCTGTTGCTTCCTGTCCCCTCTTGTTTCCCCTCCCATTTCTGGTATTGCTCCATACCAGAGAGAAGGTAAGAGCTCAATCAAGGTAGGGCGATCTCAAGGTAACAACTGGCAGTCAAAATAGGAGAGCTGTTTTAAAGAGATTATCCATAACAATTGCCCAAGTGGTCTATGAAGGTGGTGGCTTGCTTGCTTGAAAAAATTGTAGTCATATTCATGTCTTTAAAGTAAATGCAGAAATAAAAAACACAAGTCATGTTAGAAAACAGAGAGCAAGAGAGGGGCAGGCACTCCAGAAGTTTCTCTGACATTTTATTTTCTCCCCAGCTGCTGAAGTCCAGTGCAAAGATGTCATTTAACCACAACATTTTTCCTATGTGGGCGTACAGAGTGGAAATGAAAGAGTGAACGGTGAGCGGCCACAGAAAAAAAAAAAACAAAAAACAAAAAACAAAAAAAAGGCCCTTAAGAAGGGGCGGGATTAAAGGAAACGATTCAAGTTTTATCTCCTGATAAAATGAACTGCCAAATATAGAAAATGGGTGTTAAAGAACACTCGAGCTGACAGAAGTCATTCGAGTTGCATCTAAAACCTCGCTCCGCTTTTTGCTTAGTCAGCAAACTGTACTCTGACAGTCAGCCTCCTTTCCGACGTCATCGCGCGCGCGCACGCACACACGCCCGCGCGCGGATGCTAATCAGCTAACAGGAGCTCATAAGCCCAAACTTCTTCCAGCTTTCTTTCTTTTTTAAATTATATATTAGCAGCTGAGCTTGTGTATCATACCCCTCATTTCTAAATCACGGGCGGCTCTTTTCTTCACAATTACGGCATGACACACTACACACACACACACACACACACACACACAAAAGCCCCCAAATAAATAAACGCAGCAACAAAAAGTTCGCTCATTTAAGGCGTT
>VVAS01106570.1:19275-29480 GCA_015103295.1 Ptychochromis oligacanthus | reverse complement strand
CATTATTAGATTTAAACTACTGCTCTCTCTGGACCACTGTAACATCCATGACATCCCCCTGTCTGTTTTCCTGCAGTCTTACTCTCGTGCAATGTCTGCAATGTCTTCTCTCTTCCCTTTATCCTTCTGCTTGGTTTTCTCTTCACCCATAGTTTTGTCTGGTGCTTTGTACATTAGGCGTACCATTAATGCAGCAATCCACCCCTTGCATTCCTGCTGTTCTGCTGTGTCTGAGCAGGGTAAGAGTAGTTTTTTTGTGTGTGTGTAACAGTGTCCACAGTTCTGTTCAGAAAGCTACTAAGGTGAAAATGTCTTTACTTTTCAGGTCATTTTGCTTCGCAAATGCACTAAAAGGCTGGATTATGAAGGGTGTTGACATCTTCAATGACATCCATCCTTAATGCTGGGGTGGATAAGACAGGTGATTACATACAGAATTCCTGCTGAGAATACAGCTGTCCTTTGATGATGAAAACATCTGGTGGAGGTCACCGCAGCGTGTTCTCAGGCTGTGACGCTGGAGGTGGTGGTGGCTGCAGAGTTGTATGCAACGGTATGTCCTTGCAATGAGTGCATATGCATCCATGCATGCCTTTCAAGCATGTCTCTGTGTGTCTGTTTCCACCTCATCAGTCTCTGTCAGTACAGGCTGTCCTTGGTAGTGGACGTGTGTGTGGTGGTAGAGTCGTCGGGCAGTGAGCCCCGGCGGCCAGATCTTGACCGACAGTGGAGCAGATTTTGCAGCTCTCTGGACACGCTGCTGGAGAAAGCTGTGTAGATCCATGGGTTGGTGCATGAATTCAGACTGGCCAGCAGCATCAGGATAGTGAAGGCCACTCCTGCAGAGGACACAGACACACATACACACAGACACACACACACATACACACACACACACACACAATGAAAAGTGCATAAGCACATTCTGAGATAAGTACAACATAAGCATAAAAATGCAAATTTTCAAATGTACAAGCATTGAGCTAGAAGGAAGCATTCCTCTTAAAAATGAGGACAAACTAAGGACAAATCACAGTGTAAGCCATATTATTCTCTTCCTCTGTAGGAAACAAACATAAATATGTACAACTATTTAGCAATAAAGCATTCATTATTATTGTTTTTCCTTCAGGAATTTGATTATAAATATCCCAGGGGAACAAAACCTTACAAGTTTCCTTCTTAATTTTTTTTCATTTCTAATAATAAGTCTATTGTGTAATAACTAAAACATGCTTATTTCACTGCGGCCAACTCAGAACAATAGATAAGAACAAATTGATTTAAGAATACAAAGCTGACAATAATCAGCTGAGTTTGGACCTGTCTGCTAGTGAGGGCTTTTACCTCATGTGAGTATGCTAATCATACCTGCATGCGAGTACACTTTGTATATGCATTTGTGCTTGTGTGTGTTTGTGTGCTTGTTCCATTTGTCTACTTGTGATTTTAACTATGTGTGCCAGCTGCTGGCACAGATCGTTGTTGATGAAATGTCAACATTTGGCTGAGTTTCAGAATCTACAGGGGACATAAATAGGTTATTTACAGGTCTCTGGTGTTTGTCTTTAGTTTTAGATCACAAAAAACAACAACAACAAAAAAAAACTTTTTGACCTTGTATATTGTCACATCTGAGCTAGAGCTCATACTTTGAATAATGAGTGAGATAGCTTAATATTTGGGCACACTAAGATAGTCAAAAGCATTGATTAGAGGTTGCTGTTAAAAACCAGGGCTAATCAATTAGCTTTTTGCTGTCTAGAGTCTAAAACAGGTAAGCTGGCTCCATTAGGGCAATTAAATAGATTATATGAGCTAAGCAGGCTCAATCCATCTGGGGAAAACAACATAAATGATTCACCTGATTACACGGATGTTTGCTTTTGTTTCTTGATGGGGTAGATTGCATACATAGGTAGATGTTGCATCCTTTAAGATGTTTGTGACTGACCTTGGTCTGGAGGGTCGGGGTCCCAGGCTGCCCACAGCTGTACAATGAAGAACGGTGACCAGCAGATGGTATACACCAGCACAATGACCAGGGTCATCCTCACTGTCTTTGACATGGCTTTAGTGATACTTGGAGGTGGGGTGGCAGGACGGTGAGGAAGAGCATAATCAAAGGAGCAGCGAGGAGAGTTGGCATAGGACTCCTGGCAATCTGAGCTGTTCGCTGTTTGCTGATGTGCTGGTGTTGTTGTTGTTGCTGCTGCTGTTGTCACATGTTCCCCGCGGCAGCTGTTATATTGAATATCAGATGGTACATAGTTGTAACACTCTCCTGCTTCACTGTTATGGGTGTTATTATGAGGGCTGTTATTTGCACCCTTTAAGAGTTGTCCTCCTCTTCCGTCCCTGCCCCCTCCTCCAGATGCCCGTCTCCCCCTCTCCCTGGGTCGCTCATCCTCCTTCCTAAAGCTGTGGAAGCGGAAATAGATTTCACTTTTCTTCATCTCAGCCATCACCATCCTCTCTGACTTCAGGTAAATGTTATTGTGAATCTCACGGAAGATTCTTATCTGAAAAATAAGAAGATTTTGGAAAAATTACGACAGTTCAACATGAGGGAAACGAGACATTCCGTCATTCACAAACTGAAGGGCCTGAGGATTAAGTTTTATGACTGGAACGTGCCAAATTCAGATACTTGTGTTTGCTGCAGACAGTCTTGTTTGCAGTTCTGTTTAACATAGACAGGAAATTTGAAATGAAAAAGAAAGTGTGTGTTGGCCTTAACCATCAGCCATAAACCAGTGTCAGACATTTTTATGTAACATTATTTAACACCACTATTCCTTCACGCTGTTACAGCATAGCTAGAATAAAATTTTATCGCACTAGGGTGATTTGCGATATTCTCCTGAGAAACCAAAACAACAATATGAAATCTAATACGAATAGGTGATTCATTCTTGTAGCTATTTTTACTTTGATTTTTAAGGTTAGTTACTGTCAGCTGCTTTAGGCACAGTGTAATAGGAAGCTACACGTTAATCCATGGTTCCATTCAGTTTATGGGATTTATTCGGCTGAGTCACTTTAAACTTTCAGAATTACCTCCTTCAGCAGAAATAACATCATTCCTCTCTTTCAGAACGTGTCTAAATAGTCCTCTAGATTTGAAATCCAATATTGAAAAAGGGTCACAGAATCTATGTTTGGCTCAGATCTGGTACATTCCTCTCCCTGGCAGGACGTTCTCAGACTGGGCAGGCATCTCAGTAGTGGACCTCTAAGTGCTGTGTTAATTAGGGGAAAAAGCTGGACCCTAGAAATATCTTTCCCTAAATAGAACAGGACTGATGGGAGGCACCCCAGAATGTCATATCTGCCTGTGGATGCTACATAACACCAACCATAGTCTCTGCAGGTTATTGAACAACGTGTGCCAAAACACCCTTGAAACCAAAACAGCATTTCATTCATGCCACATGCCTCATTATTGGATAATGTTGCTTTGAGCATGTAATCCTATAGTCAACAGCCTTTGTGGACAGTACAGAGTGCAGCCAGTGCAGCCGGAATTACCTGACAGATGGTAATGATGAGGGCAGGCAGAAGGAAGACAGCTATCGTCATCCAGGTGACATAGGCCTTCAGCCCCCACAGCTCAGCAAAGTGACCCCAGCACTCAAACTCTCCAGGAGCCACTTCTGAGCGGGAGAAGATGAACACCTGACAGAAATAACAAGAGAAAAGTGGTCAGCACACCCACAGACATGGGATAATCTGCAATGACGTCATGAGGCTAAAAATAGACAAACATCTTGAGTTCTCCTGTAGAAATCTGGGTGTGTGCCCATTCTGACGTCTCATGCGTTTTTATGTATTGTGTGTGAGTGTGTAAGGTTTTGTTTGTCTGTGTGTTCACCCCTCCCTACCTGCGGTATGCTGAGGACTAGTGCCAGGCCCCAGGCCACCATGACAGGGGTGTTCCAGCGGGACACTGCGCCCCCTCGGTAGGCCTGTAACGGGCAGCAGATGGCATGGTGCCGGTCTACTGTCATGGCAACTATCATATAGGAGGAAGCAAACATGCCCACAATCTGCAAGTACTTGATGGACCGGCATAGCAAGTCTGGACCCTGAAACCTCTCTGTTATGTCCCATATTAGCTGGGGAAGAACCTGGACACACAGATAAAAAGTTATTTTAAAATAAGTGTTTCCTAATATATTCAGCATATCAACAAATGGTGCCTGTGGAGTCCAAACCTAATTTAGCTCTGTGTCCTAGATTGTTATCCGAAAACAGCTTAAGTACATCAGTAAGCAGTACCATTGCACTTAAAGACATGCTCTTTAATTACCATGACAAGGGCACTGGAGATTTTGGGACCCAAGCCTACTTTTCTACCTCAATAAACAGCAAATATGTGGTTGCCCACAAATGAAAGTCATTCCAAAACAAATATATTATTTACTCCTGTTTGAATGATGTTTGTCAAAAATTACAGTGCACCGCTGGTTTAGGAAATGACTGAGCCTTTTTGGAAAAAAAATCTATATATTTGATTGCCGTTTTTAGAGATTTATGCCTCCAACTGAGTCATAGAGACACCAACTGGGTATGACAGTAGCAGAGACTTCAGAGGGAAAGAGAGAGACAAATATACAGTGATGTGCAAAAGTCTTGAGCCACCCCTCATTTCTTTATATTTTGCTAGGAAAATGGGAAGTAGATGCAATGATTTATTGAAACATGTGCAAACATACATGGAAATACAGTATATAAGGCAAAAACTGAGTTTGTACAAGTCTAATGAGCTTGAAAGTCAATATTTGGTATGACCACCTTAATTCTTCAACACAGCCTGAACTCTCTTAAGCTTTCTTGTAATGTCTTTAAGTAGTCTTCAGGAATAGCTCTCCAGGCTTCTTGAAGGACATTCAAAGCTCTTTTTTGAATGTTGGCTGCTTTTTGTTCTGTTCTCTGTCAGATGATCCCACACTGCTTCTGTAATGTTGAGGTCCGGGCTCTGGGGAGGCCAATCCATGACCGATAGTATTCCACTGTGTGTTTTGCTATCCAGGTATGATTTTACTGCATTGATTGGTAGTGTGTTTGGGATCATCTTTCCAGATGGTATTGCATGGTGGTAGAAAATCTGACTCTACTTTTCTTCATTCATAATTCCATCAATTTTGATCAGATCTCCAGCACCACTGGCTGAAATACAGCCCCAAACCATGACAGAACCTCCACCATGTTTTACAGATGGCTGTAGACACTTACTGTTGTGCCTCTCTCCTGACCTCCTTCATACATATTGATGATGACTTGAACCAAAAATTTCAAACTTGAATTCATCACACTATAAGACCTGTTTCCAGTGATTTTCAGTCCGATTCTTGTGTAATTTGGCATACCTCTGCCTTTTCTCCCTGTTTCCCTTCCATACGAATGGCTTCTTGACAGCCACCCTTCCACTGAGACCATTTCTGATGAGGCTTCAGTGAACTGTAGATGGATCAACTGAAGGGCCAGACCCATCTCTCAGGTCCTGTGTCAGGTCTTTGCTGGATTTGATTTTTACCCATTTCTTAAGGACATGACTTTCAGATACTGTTCATCTGCTGTAGATAGTTTTTTAGGCCTGTCAAATCTTTTTTTATTTTGTCCTCCACTTGTCCAGTTTCCTCAAATTTTTTATGGACATGCAGCACACCATGCCGCGATATGCCAAGTTTTTAGCTAATAGCTCTTTAGGAATCATCTTGTTGGTGCAAAAATACTATTTTATGCTTGTTAAACTGTGTTATCTTTGACCTGTTTTGTAGATTCTACTAAAGAAATGTGAACAAATTATGTGTTTTTGCGACAGGTCGCTAAAGAGCCTAAAGGTACAATTTAAAATGGGTTCTTTGCTAAGCTGTCTGTTATGTGTAGACATAACATTGGTTAGGTGCCCTTTTTATGCTTGAATAAAATTGGTCAGGAGAACTCTTGCTCAATACCACTTTAAAATGTTACAAGAAAGTCTGGCTCCATGGAACCAAAATATAAAGGAATGACGAGTGGCTCACGACTTTTGCACAGTACTTACTTATATTATAGGTATTTTCTTTTGGCACACTCTATACTGTTGCTAAGATATCCAGACAGTATATAAATCACAATTACAAAAGAAACTAATTAGCTAAACACAGTTAGGTGAAAAAGAAATGTACAGTACCAGTACCATGGAAGATAAAATCAATATTAAGATGAGCGAGTTTTCAGTGCTACCAAAATCAGTTTATTTGAATTTGTTGTGTATGACTCATAAACACTGAAAATGTCAATTTTACTAACAACAAAAAACAAACATGATAAAAACATTTTTACCAAACTGAGAGAGCAGCTGGCAGATTCTAACATTTTGCCCACTGCTGTAATCTATGTATAGTTTATGTTCTTGTAATGCTTTAAGGAAACCCATGAACTGACCTGAAAGAAGGCCACCACCAGGTCAGCCACACACAGGTTGACCATGAATACGTGCATCGGTGCATTGTGCTTCCTCCGCCTCAGAAGCACCCATAACACAAAGCTGTTCCCCAAGGTGGTAAGAGCCAGCACCACCCCAAGCACTGCAATCTCAGCCCTGGCCAGGCCGATGTCCCTCACGCTCGGCTGAGGGAGGGTGCAATGCGTGCTATTGGAGCCATTCTCGGGGAAGATGCCAAAGAAGGATCCCCCACTGTGAGAAGTGTTAAATGAGTTCAGTTCAGAAATAAACGAGGAAGAGAAGTTGTTTCTTCCTGTGGGGCCCAGAGAAGAGAGGCCTAGCCCATCCCAGTCCGTTTCCACACTGATGCTTTCCATTCCTGGAAGACAAACAAATCCAATAAAATCTATTGTTTATGGTTTGTATAAACGATGCTCTGCACAATATGGTCTGCGGGAGTCAATCTGCTGCAGGGCTGTATGACTGTCCTCGCTCAGATTTTGCCAAGTGCAAATTTTTATCAACAGACAATGAAATTGCTCCAAATTATTACAGTATCTGTGCATCTTATTACATTTCCTGTAATTACCTAAAAAATTGCACTTTTCCTTACAGCATTGCTGAGAATCCAAACCAAAATCCACAGGCTTTTTATATAAGTTGATGTTGTTGGATCAACTATAAAAATTTCACATCATGCACGTAGATCCTGTTGGGCATCCTCATAAAATATGACTGAAAGTAATGACAGCCAGACACTCTGCCAATCATGTGAATGTAATTATGTTTTTTTGTGCTGTCTTAGATTTTTAATAATTACTCAGGCTGTCTGTTTGTCCATCTCCCAAAGCTTCCCATTCTATCTGACGCAACTCCTGTTTGGTTTATTTTCTTTTTAATACTTTCTCAAGGTTGATTTGACAGCTTTCCCTTCTATCCCACCACCCTTATTCCTTCACGTCCCCTCTCATAATCATTCTCATCCCATGCTTACCCTCATACATTCCTGTTTTTCCCTGTTTTTGTTCCCCTCTCTCAAGCTTTCTCTCATGCATCCAGGCATTCTTTTCTCTTCTCTCTCTTTCTTGATCTAAATTAATTTTACGTTTATTTTTCTTTGCTTATAAATAAATGGCTGAAAAGAACAGAAAGTTGATAGGAATTAGATGACAATTTAAGAAACAGAGTCATGGGATGCTGAGGGCAGCCTTGGTCAAATAAACTGAACGTAGAGTAGAGTCTGTGAGGAAAAATGGAGAAGAGTGATACAGGCGGTGAGGAGAAAGGGCAGAAAAAACTGCCCAGAAAAGGTAAAAGAATTGATTTTCAAAGGAGGATGATTGGATAAGAAAAAAGGAGGTGGCCAAATATGGCTCTAAAGAGAGATATGTGCTTTTAGTTATCTCGGAGTGAGTGTTGATTGACACCATGTTGAAGTATTATTTTGAATAACGTTCAGTGGAGTAGTTGGATACACAAGTATGTCACTGAATGGGTGCTTGGAGATTTTCCATGCCTAAAAATCAGAGAAAAACTGTTGTGACAGGATTGAACAATTGAGTTTGACTAACAAGACAATGTTGTTCTCACTATTATGCTACTGCCTAATGACCAATTTGCTAGTAATAGTGTACTCACTGCTGGGCGAATGAGATAACACAGCTGAACATACTGTCAAGCTTTACATGCTGGCTTTGCCAGAGGAATGTAACCAGATGAATGCATGACAGGGCTGGCCCTTTTGATTTCTCTGCCCAGCACAAAGGTGGAGCTGTGGGTGAAAAGAAGCGAATCTCAGCGGGACCGTTTCTCGGAAAACAGACAACTTCTCTTTTGGTTTGAGTGAATACCTGACGCGAGGAAAACACAGGACTGTCATAAATGTTCAAACCAAATCAAACTTTTTTCTTTTTTTTATTAACATTCCTCTACATCTGCATTTCTTAGTGGGTTGTATTAGTGGGAAGGTCAATCGGTCAAAGGATCAAACACAGTAATAATTGTCTTTCCTATGATTTGTGTTTTAATCTTTGTTAATTAGTATAGACAACAGGGCTTTTTTTCAGCAAGGAACCTCTTGGCCTCTTTTTGTTAGGTTCTGAGGAGCCTTGTGCCCCTCTCTGTAATTACAGCATAATTCATGAGAAGATTCTTTGTGCTGCTGCCCCCCCCAACCTAATCTCATTATGTATATTTGTCCATGTGACTCATTTCTGATGTGGAGTCCTTTTTCAAGTATCCCTCAGTGCAGATAAAGTGAAATGACTCCTAGGGAGTTGCTACAATACCTGCAGTAATGCTCAATTAAAATCCCTAAACTGTATTTAATAAAACTGAATAAAAACTGTTAAGAAAGACCATCAGAAGTGTTGTCAAGACATATCTGTAGATCAGCAATGAACAGATAACAACAGATTTTTCTGGTCATATGTATGTCATTGTTCTGTGAAAATCTGAATCCCCTGTTTACCTAAACCCATGAAGGACACAATATGCTCAGGGCTCATTTGCATTGCTTGTGAGTCCAAGAAATCAGAGTGAATTGTCTTCATATTGCTCAAGCTCAGCTACAGGAGACCCATGCATAGCCCAGTCAGTCTGCCAGAAATGTTCCCTATTATATTAAGAAATTTCTTAAACTGATCCTACATATTGAAGGTAAATAATGTCTGCAAAGCTGTGCTGGATGTACTTTAATAAATTCCAAGCATACTCCATTATTTCCATCTGTCTGACTGGCTTAACATAAAGTACAAATTATTCTGTGTGTACTTGATAGACTGTAGACAGTGCTTCTAGTAAAGTACACTTTCACTCTGATTGATGACGGAGTCAATTCCTCCCTTGCTTTCCTCTCCAGAGGCAAACGGGTACCCAACCATCCATTTTCACATCCTCTCCAGCCTATACTTCTTTCATAGATATGGGGCTCATGCTCACAGAGCCTCAGGGTAGAAAGAAACATGTAGTTAAAGTGCACAAAAAAAAGAAAAATGAAAAAAGTGCACAAAAAAAACCCATTATAGATAGCATCCACTCACATCTTTCAACATCTATTTCATCATTCCTTGCTGTTCACACATGTTTTGGTCATTCCGTTTTACAAATTATAACATGTTCAAGCTATGCCAAGATCCAAATCTGTTTGTCAAAGTATTTTTAAACCATCCTCAGGTATGTTAAGGAACAAACCTCTTACAGAGGCATGTTTTGAGATGAGAGAAAATGATTATGGTGCTATTTTGTCAATATTCCAGAGTGTCACAAAATATATTCAAATGAATGAAGCAAGATTTGTTTAGTTTTAATGTAAAGTTAAAAAAAAATAAAAAAAAATAGGCTCAACCATGCAAAAACTTTGCTATTATCCTTTAAGGTAAGGCTTCACCCATTGAGTAGATAGATTGAAGTAGTTGCTTATGCACTTGGTGCAATAATCCAGACATAATGAATGAGCCATCACCTCCCTGTCTGTCTTGTCAGCCCCCGGATTAGTTTCTTTTGACCAAGTTGACCCAGTCTGATTAATGAGGACCTCTCTGTTCTCATTACCAGCCTAGTGTACACTCAGACAACCTGTGGCTAATTTCTCACTCTACTCAGTCTTCTTCCTCTCTTCTATTTTTCCCCCTTACTTATAATTATCTCTAGATTCTCATCCACCCACTCCATTTCTCTGATTCCTTCCTAACCAATCCACCACCTGTGATCACAGACACACAAAAAAAAAAAAACCGGCAGAGAAAAAAACTTCGGAAAATTTTTTTTTTTT
>VVAS01106524.1:0-11167 GCA_015103295.1 Ptychochromis oligacanthus | reverse complement strand
ACCGTGTCCCTGTGACGACATTTAGGACAATCCCGAAGTCACTTATTTCTTCGAGTCGAAACTAGAACATCTGGTCTGACTTAATATCTTTTAAAGCCTCGTTCCGGTGTTTTACTGCTGGAGGAAGTATCCGTTTAAGTGGGTAGTTATAAAGCTGAGTAGTGGTTTCTAAAGCCTCTTAAACTTAAGAGATTCATTGAATCATTATCTCGCTTTAAAAGCTGTAACTAGAGGCTTTGTTAATGGTTAATTTGCCATTTGTTCATGCTTTATAGATAAGTTATAAGCCATTAATAAGCTTAGGGCTGACAGGTTGCATTAGTGTAGCCAGATTTCTTAGATGGCAGACTAAAAGTACTCACATATAAAATACTCTGTATTCTATTACAAATATATATCCTTGATACTTGTGTAAAGGTACAGTCTGTAAATATTATCAGACAAATCTGAGTAGCAAAAATTTTTAATTCAGGCACAAGGGGCTGTTTCAGAGTGCTATAATATAATGTAGCCGTATTATATGTAGGCTAGACTGTTACTACTGGTATTGACATAACCCTGATATGTAAACCATCAAATATTGATATGTCAGTAATGCATGTACATTAGGTTTGCAAATATTTGCAGAATTGTACTTTTGCTGTACACTTTTGTACAGTTAGGGTTACCGACTCATCCTCCAACTCTGTATGTATTTTGAGGGAAATTCAGAATATAATTGGCCAGAAAAGAGACAAAAACCAAGATTAATTTAACTGATAGCATTTCATTTTTCAAGTTTTCTGTGTTACTGCAATAATAATGTTATCGTGTAGTGAAAATCTGATATGGTGACAGTCCTAAGATGTAAAATGTGTTATGGCATGTTCAGGTGGAGCTAATTTAAGATTTAGATGGTTTATAGTATAATCTATATCATTCTGCATACTTTATGAGTTGATCATGTGTCTTACATCTAGTATCTCAATTTCAGAATCAATTTATCAGTATACAGTCACCAGACACTTTATAGGTATACCTTGTTAGTAAAGGGTTGGACCCCCTTTTGCCTTCAGAAGTGTCTTAATTCTTCATGGCATAGATTCAACAAGGTGCTGGAAACATTCCTCAGAGATTTTGGTCCATATTGACATGATAGGATCACACAGTTGCTGCAAATTTGTCGGCTGCACATCCATGATGGGAATCTGCTCTTCCACCACATCCCAAAGTTGCTCTGTTGGATTGCGATCTGATGATTGCGGAGGCCGTTTGGGTACGGTGAACTTATTGTCATGTTCAAGAAACCAGCTTGAGATGGCTTAAGCTTTGTGACTTGGCATGTTATCCTTCTGGAAGCAGCCATCAGAAGATGAGTACAGAGCAGTCATAAAAGGATGGACATGGTCAGCAATATTACTGAGGTGGACTGTGGCATTTAAACAAGGCTCAGTTGGTACTAAGGGGCTCAAAATGTGCCAAGAAAAAATCCCCCCAACATTACACCACCACCAGCCTGAACCGATGATACAAGACAGGATGGATCCATGCTTTCATGTTGTTTAAACCAAATTATGACCCTACCATCGAAATGTGGCAGCTGAAATTGAGACTCATCAGACCAGGGAACATTTTTCCAATCTTCTGTTGCCCAATTTTAGTGAGCCCATGTGAATTGTAGCCTCAGCTGATGGTAGTGGCACCTGGTGTGGTCTTCTGCTGTTGCAGCTCATCTTCTTCAAGGTTTAATGTGTTGTGTGTTCAGAGATGCTGCACCTTGGTTGTAACGAGTTGTTATTAGAGTTGTTATTTGAGTTACTGTTGCCTTCCTATTAGTCTGGCCATGACTGGTTCTCCAGTGACTCTGTTATCAACAAGGCATTTTCAGCCAGAGAGCTGCCACTCACTGGATATTTTGTCTTTTTTGGACCCATTCTCTGTAAACCCTAGAGATTGTTGTGTGGGAAAATCCCAGTAGATCAGCAGTTTCTGAAATACTCAGACCAGCCTGTCTGGCAGCAACAACCATGCCACCTTCTTAGTCTTTCATCCCCATTCTGATGCTTGGTTTGAACTTCAGCAGGTTGTTCTGACCATGTATACATGCCTAAATGCATTGAGTTACTGCCATGTGATTGGCTGATTAGATATTTGTGTTAATAAGCAGATAAACAGATGTAACAAAGTTGCTGGTGAATGTATTTTCAGATAAACATGAAAAAAAATCCATATGAATGTTTCAACTGTTGAATCATAATATACAAAAGGAAACTAGAACTACTTAAAAAGACTAATGTGAGTAAATATAATTTGTTTCATGCTGCTGAAAGAGTCATTCAGTTAATCAATAAACAAAAAGCTGCAAGCTGGCTACCGAAAAGTATTTATTAAGATCAGATAAGATGAGATGAGATATATTCATTACATATTCTACAATAGTAGTAAGTGGTATCAGTGTCTGAAATATCTCTTCACTCCATGCTCTTCAGTGGGTACAGATGACTAGTACAGAGAGAAGCTAAGTCTTTATAATGGATATTAAAGAAGTCTTCTCATGTTTTGTTACCCGAAATGTTCCAGGCAGCTCAGTTTACACATTAAACCTGATATAAATTAAGTGATAATACTGCACACAATCTGTACATTTTATTAGGTGTTTTTACTCTGATGGTGGTTGGAAATCAGTTAGAATAAATCACACAAAGCTAGAGGTTCATCATCCTTTTGATCACAGATCATTTTAGCCAAAACTCTCAAGAGCTCTTGCTTTTATCACAGTTTTATGAGTTGAAAGGCAAAGGTAATTTCCCTTTGTGCCAAATTGATTTTTTTTTTCTGATAATTTATCTGGTGTTCAAATCAAAATGGGTGTTATTTCATCAAAAACTTGACAGCTCTGAACCAGAAGTGCTTCATCCTATGAAATGTCTGTTATCAAACATCATGTAGTAGAAGAAAAGCCTTTTAGGATGTCTAAACTCACTTTATATTTAGAGCTCCAAGAAGTCATTAAATATTCTTATTTGTGAGTCTGACTGCATGATCCCAACATAAGCAGTTCTTTCATAACTTCTATATATTTGCAGTATAAACAGAGGCAAATTATTTATATTTATATCCACATCACAGTGAACATGTCCCACAGGGTGAACTTCAGTAATCTCATTTATGGTTCAGATGTATGCCAAAGCCTCAGTGGTTTAGGATTAAAAATATAAATATCATATGCAAGTGTAGTCTATAGTACATCATACATAAACCCATTAAAATCCCTACAGCAGTCAAAGGTGGGAGAGTGTGTTTGGCATTTTAAGTGGCATCAGTTGAAAGGAAATCCAAGAATAGCTCACCTGTTTTATTGATTTTTCTGCAGAAATGTCAGGCTAGGTGTTTTGCATATTAGCCTGCCCTGCTTGAGAGATCCTCTTATTAGAAAACAGCTGCATCACTCTTAATGTATTTCATATTCTGGAGTGATGACTTAATCTTTTTGATGGGCACCAACTGGAAGAGGCCTATGGTTATGGAAACTGGGTTAAAATGTCCCAGCAGATCTGTCCAGCTCTACGGATCAATAAACAGGAAGAAACTGAGTACAAGGTGTTTTGGTCACCGCCTGCTCTTTTGTGCAGTTCCCCTTGTCTTCATGTCACATTGCTCATGTCACTGCCAAGGCAGATGTGTTTACCTTTCCCTCCTGGAGTTATCAGGCTTTCAAAAGTGGCAACACGATGGTGTCAACACCATTGCCAGCAGGACACACAATGCCAATGCAGATGTGTTGAGACAATGGCGTGTTTGCCGTGTGTTATGTGAGGGCAGCAGATGACAAAAACATAACAAAGAGCTTCTCGCCAGCATTCATCTGCAATCCCCTGTCTTGCAGCAGTTTTGTCAGAACATGGTTCTGGAGGCTCTCAGCATTTGGAGCGGTTATCAAACAAGACTCATGTTGTGTTGTTGCTCTGCCTTCACTTCCAGTGTCGAAGGGGAACTGCACTGGTTTTATACATCAAAGTCTGTTTACAGGCTTTTGTGAGCACGAAAGCGTGCGTGAGAAAGTTTTCGTGGCTCTAGAGGGAGCTGTGTGAAGACTGCTAAAAACAAATGTCTCAAGTGATGTACTGTCAGCTGAGGCTAAAAATTTGAAAATGAAAAAATTTCTACCACCAGTGTTATTCATTTTGGGTAATGAAGGTTTTAAAAGAGGGAAGTGGTGTGGACTAAAAAAAAAGGCTTCTTTTTGGTTCTGCTGCATATTTTATTCTCTTTTCAAACATCACTGAGTCCTACAAATTTATGAGTGTACAATGCTAAAATCTCTTAAGACTGTCTTCATATGATGCCACCTTGAGATTTAGACTCTCTTCTATCACATTATTATATGTACTGACAAAGGAGGCTCTTGGCTTGTAAACCTTTAAATTTATTGAAGTCTGCTTTACAAAATGTATGAAACAACACAACAATTCAGCCTGTAGCTGTCAACAGAAACTATATAAATACAATGAGCATAACCGTATCAGAAGCACGTACACTTTGTGGACAAAAGTATTGGGTACCTACGCAGTACACCTACAGAAGCCTCTCGTGCCACGAAGCTCCCAGCGCTCAGTTTTTGTGCTGATGTTAATGCCAGCAGACGTAAGGAACTCTGCAGTTACTGAGTTGCGTTGGTGACTTTTACGCACTATGCGCCTCAGCTCTCTGCGACCCCTGTAACTTTGCATGGTCTGACACTTGGTGGCTGAGTTGCTTTGGTTGCTAAATGCTTCCGCTTTGCAATAATCGCTAACACTCATGGCTAGGTTCTTTATTTTATACACCTGTGGCAATGGGACTGAAAACACATTAATTCAAAGATTAAAAGGTGTACTTTGTGTGCTGTTTGATGAGACTCTGACTACAACTGTTTTGGTCAGAATTAATAGATAATGGTTAGATAATGATTATTTCTTTTTTTTTTTCTCTTTTTGGCTTTTTAGCCTTTATTAGACAAGAAAAACCCCACTGGTGACACAAAGTGGGCGGGTCCTAAGATAAAATTTTTTCATCTTTAAGGTAAGCTAACAATGAGAGCGAAGGATACCAGTGACTGGCATATCACAGGGTAGGAAATATATATTAGAGGGTTACCTAGGCAACCTGGAATGTCTGCTAGCGACCAACCGTCAGTTTCAAAGCGATGTGTGACTAGCGAATTGCTTCCAGTGTGGACACAGGTTAACGGAAGAAAGAATTCCTGAAACACACAAAAGATATTCTCATAACAGTATTTTTTCTTCTGTGTCTGTGGAACTTGAAAAAAACAGCGCAACTGAATAACTCTTTTGTGGTTCACACTTAAAAAAATAACCAGAGTTACTCAGGAATACCAAGAGCTAACAATTAAAACTGGACACAAGCAAAGATTAACGGTGATCAACAATTTAGTTACACATAAATGTCAAGTGAAAGAAGGTCTTAAAATGGGTTATATTTCCCATAAATTTCTTATATCTTGGTTCTTTTGTACTTTTTTAACTTCTTTATGGTTCTACTTACTGTGTTATGTGTAGGAAAATCATTACTGGCAACAGTAGGCCAATAAGATACATCAGCAAAGGTAACAGTTGTAGCCTATATATAAAAAGCATCTTAAAAATACAGATTCAGTGATGCAGGCTCGCAATACTCTGGTGGAAACCCCAGCCAGTAGAGCCCAACAGATATAGGATTTTTAAGATCAATACTGATACTGATATTTGGTGATTTAAAAATCCGATATTCCGATATATTGGCCAATGTAATAAATCATTTCAGCATTGTTCAGTCCTCGCTTTTTTAAACTGAGGTCTTAAAAAGGTGTTAGAAGCATTAATTTAAATTTTTAAGATGGTACCTGAAGCCTGTTTCAGTTTATGCAGATGAATACATTTCTGGTCCCACCATTTGAGTGTGTGTGTTCTTGACCGTGAGAACAAAATAATCTCAACTCAAGGTTCACTTACTGGGTTTTCCTGGGGGCTTCAATTACATCTAACAGTCAACATCAGTTTGTTCAGTTGTCATCATTAAGACACAGTATGAAACTGCAAGTGAATGATTTGTCTCCTACTACTTAAAAACATATTTTTGCAGAAGCACATCATTGCAAATATGTAGGACTCTTCACCCGAGCCAAACATCTTTTGGTCTGTTTAGGATGTTTGTTTCACACTGAAGTTTGATTTTGTAAAGCCAAAGCATGAATATTGAGCAAACATCTCTGGACAAATAGACACATCATAACTCTTCCCCATCTCATCTCTTGCTTTATCATTTTACAGTTTGGTTTCAGAGATGAGCACCCTAACCTCTAAATAAAAGTTCATCAGCTTCATTGTGCTTCATGCCGGGAGTGATTTGCAGCAGCAGCCGTGGAGATTAAGCTGGGAATTCTCCAGTGTCACTGCGTGGCAGAGTGAGATTCACAGTGTTGACCCTTTGATTGGTGACAGAGCCAGGGAACGGGCAGCCAGGCGAAGATTGTGCTGATGGCGCAGGGCCTAATCTCTAGATTATCCATCATGCTGCTCCAATGTGCACATAGCTAATTAAGAAATGGAGTTGTGTGTTGCAAGATCACATCACACAGGCAAATTATTTAACTCCCCAAACTTTTTTAAATGGTCTTCTGTGTAACAGCACCTTAGTCATTCTCTTTGGCTAATTGGTTGTAATCAGTGAGCGATGGTGCATGTCAGCAAGTGATTTTCTGCTCATGCTGTCAAGTGAGTAAGTTTATGCATGGCATCTCTTCATTAAAGTTCATTAAAGATGTTTTGAAATATCTGAACATATCATTCATGTTGTTCCTGGTAGACATTAGTGACATTAAATGTAGATTGGACATTTTTTGTTTCATGACCTTCTCAGTTGTTTCTTATTACCAACTATCTACACCTTATCTAGAAAGTAATTAAGTGTATTTACTCACACAGACACACACCGGTGTTTGCCACAGAATTAAATTATTATTATATTATTTGGGGCAGTAGCAGTGGGTGCAAGAACCAGACCCTTGCTTTCTTAAATGAGTTGTTAAGTAAAACCACATATACTTTGTGGCAGTAAAAAATGGAGCAATAATCAGCTGCCTTTCCAGTGAGTGGATGAACTTCAACTCTACCAAATAAAGAATGGAGCAATATAATCAGAGTCTCTAATTCTGCAAACACACTCCAACTCCATGGTCTTGGACTGCTGATAAAGAATGGTACTCTGTGTTCTGCACTGCAGCCACAGTAGCAAAATATACTTAGGGGACTGTACTGGGCGACACCTGGATTGCCCACCCAAGCAAAGTAGTAAATGTGTAGTAAAAGCCTGCACAGGTAATCACAATGTTGAGGTACATTTTCCTATTTTCTACTTTTTTCAGGGCAATACTACACTCTTTACTTCTTACTTTTAAGACTATAAAGGCTGTCTTGGGTCTCCACTGCAGGAAGCAGATTTATTTTATTACCCGCTAAAGGAGGACCAGTCAATAGTTTGGGAACCACAGAACAAGATTATCATTTCATAATAAGGGCTGATTGACTGCATAAATATATTTTTTTGGCACTTGACACTCTTTTAATCTTTCAAGTATTACAGGAAAGTATATCCCATCGAGTGGTGGAGTCTTTGTCCTGGAAATGTTTGTTTGGTTCGTAAATGAGTGAATTCCATCACCATCTCTGTACAGCAGAATGTACTTTGGTATTCAGGATCATTTCTCTTTTAGTTACACATGTTGTTTTTTCTGTTTCTCTGCACAGAACCAGCGTGTTCTCAGCTGGAGGATAATCAAAGAGTCGGCTTCTGCTTGCTGCTGGGCCCGAAGATACAAGCCTTGCACATTAAATTTTTATTTTTTTTTATTTATTTATTTTTTTTTTTTTGCATACAACAAACAGTGAGAGCAAGCAAGTCTTTGTTGGGGCCAGGTCTGTGTGTTAAACATGGGAGACCAGAGATCAGTTAAGCCCATCCTGCTCCTTCTGCTGCTCCTGATGTTTCTCAACAGGCTATCGCAGCTGTGGGCCTTCCCCTTCAGCCCGTCCCTGGACCTGGATGTCACTCCAAGGACTACTGTGTTCTCTAAAGGTGAGGAGCAAGCAGAATTTTCCTGATTAAAGGTTTTAAACTGTGAGATGAACCTCTGTAGGGGGGTATTAGAGCTAAAAAGGGATGGGTGACTGCTAATCTTCCAAAAATTAACATGTCAGTTACAGTTTGGTGATTTAACAACATGGTCAGCAAATGGAGCTCAAGCAGTGCATACTAAGGCACTACCTCTGCTACCTCTTCTGATCTTAATCTTATCAAATTTGAACATACAGATGTAATACATATGTTTTCAGTTCAATGTTGTTTACACTCATTTAGACAGGCCTCTAAATCTGCTTAGAGATAATGGAAAAACTATCCAGAAAGTGGCTAAGTATCATCACACTTTTCATGTATTCATCACAGCAATCCAATTATAGTTGTCTGTACACCCATGGCTACATTGCAAACAGAGACTGCAAACTAATAGGTGATTTAGCATCCCCTAAACAGTGCCAGTTTGCTAAAATGTAAACAAATATTGGCTAAAAAATATAGAGCTCAAGTTGTTGCTCTCAGCCTAACTCCGTGATTAAACAGCAGCAGAAGATACTCTGTTTACATCCTCTGAAGCATTACGGCAGTGCTGATTTAGGGGAGCCATTCTACTTCCTATTAATCCAATTGTACAGCAGTTGGCTGCAGTTTATCATGGCCCAGCTCCAAGGCCAAACCAAAAATGGAAAGGCACGAGAGTTGATGGTTAATATGAGAATTTATTGTAACCAATTAAAAACAAACCAACAAGAAAACAAACAGAAATATGAAGCGTTTTCATCAGTGGTATGGTGAGACTGCCAGGTGTTGAGGAACATAACCTAAACCAAACCAAACCGCCAAAGTGTGTGCAATGACCAAGATGAGGGAGAGCTGGAGGGTTTTTATCCTGGTTCCCAATCAGCTGATTATCATGGCATTGGCATTAGTAGTTCAGGGACACCTAGGGAGACAGAATTATCATTCACATCTCTCCACAGACTCCACCGAGACAATTCTCAGTGAATAGGATTGAATAGAGCTAAAATATTTATGTACACCTGCTTCTAGACAAACAGCATACATTATTTTCATTTTTTGCAAATACAGTATTGATATTGTGTCCAAACTGACATAAAACAGTATTTTTGTCCAGGTAAGCTTGCACTGCCCATAAAATGGTAGCATTCTGCACATATATGCCGGTTAAAGATTTACATTTTGACTGTCCTCCCTTCATGGAGCCTGTTTCCAAATGATAACTAAGAAAGATTTGACAATTGTAGTTAAATCACAAAAGAAACTTCTATGTGTGTATAAAAAAACAGCTGGTTATGGTGAATGAAGGGGACTGCTATCAGGAGGCTCCTTCTGCTGCTTTTTTCATCTATGAAATAAAATTGGCAGATGGCGTAAAGTGGCTCTTGGTGCTGTGACGTCCCTAGTACTCACATAAGGGTATTTTTACAATCAAAGTCCATAAAAATTCCAAAAATGGAACTATATCTATTGTTTCAATCCCTTTTATCAAAGAGAGTATGAAAATTTCCAGAGGAAAAGTGTTTACCTCATGAAATGTATTTATTTTTTTTGCTGTGGCTCCATATAGCCCTATGTGTTCAGGACTATCTTACAGGTGCCTCTCTAAACTGGAAGTCCAGAGAGTGGGAGTTCTTGAGTATTTAGAAGTGCTTTGCAACATGATTATTACCCCCAAAAAATGAGACACAAAAAAAGGGCTAGCAGGGTCAAAATCCACTAACATTAATACAGGGTAATTTCACAGTGTCAGACCCTGCTCCAGATGCATCCACAAACACATGTTCACAAGCCCACTAACAGCTCACCTCGCTGTCCTTATTTGCTGCTGCTCCGGCTGCTTCCTCCCCTCCCTTTTACGGAAGTGGCACAGTTTTTGAAGTTGGCCCCAAAGACAGCTCCTCCATGCTCAGAGTTATTAATCGCCTCTCTCATGCCCTGTCCTAGATCACACGGCTCAGCAAACACTTCTAATGAAACAATAGACAAGAAGCCTCCATAAAAGAGGGCCTGAACACAGTAGACCTGATTAGTGTCTGTGCAGAAAATACTGCTGAATAGGTGTGTTTTGGCATACACTAGGTATTTACACACATCATCAGCACATCTTCCTTATACCTCTTACTTCTCACCAGCTCACCTTTCCCCTCCCTCTCTCCTCGCTTACTGCGGCAGAGGCCAGCTGCAGCAAGAAGGGAACTCCAGCACAGGCAGAGTGGATAGCTGTGCTCTTACCTCCACTCCATCCCTCTCCACTTTTCTCCTCTTCAGTCCTCCGAGGATGAGTATTATTAGCGGACGGGTGGAGTTAACAGGGCCGGCTGTATTGCCAGCCGAGCTCTCTGGTGTCATAAGTGCTGTTGAGAGTATTGCAGGGTGAGATTATATTTTGGAGATGGGAGGATGTGCTGCTTGATGTTCTGAATCACAATCACTCTGAGAGATGAGACTGTAACACAGCAGAAGTCAGTTGTGTGTGTGTGTGTTTCCTGCTCTGTGGTGCATTTTCTTGATCCGAACTGAGAGGATGATTACTTTGTTTGCTGGAGAGAGAGGTCCAAGGTCTGAGCTTTGCTTCACAATGCACTGATTGGTTGAGAGTGAAAAGCACACTGCAGAACTATGAATAAAGAAACTGTTGTGGAGCTGTTTACTGCAACTATTGGGAGTTGAAGCACCGGACTAACTACTAATATCTTTTATTTATCAAACAAATGAAAAGGGCGTGCTCGATTGACTCTGAAGTGCTCATCAGATGGGACTGCATGTACAATTCATTTAGCCACCATCTTACTAATAAATGAAGGAGTCTCTGTAGCTATGTGTGTTTCTGTTCCTCACTCATGCGATCTACTTTAGACTTGGGAGGTGTATTGATGTGGACCCAAGGAATTTCAGGGTTAAGTTGGAAGTTGTTTGGATGAGTGGTTTTCATCCATCCATCCATCCATTTTCTTCCGCTTATCCAATTCAGGGTCACAGGGGGGCTGGAGCATATCCCAGCTGTTATAGGGCGAGAGGCGGGGTACATCCTGGACAGGTCGCCAGTCTGTTGCAG
>VVAS01106509.1:0-10066 GCA_015103295.1 Ptychochromis oligacanthus | reverse complement strand
CCGTGATTCAGTAGCTTGAATCACCTTTAATATCAATAACTTGAAGTAACTGTTTTCTGTGTGATATTATCAGTCTCTCACATCAGTGTTTTTGAATGCTGGCCTACTCTTCTTTCCAGTGTTGCTTCAGTTCATTGCAGTTTGCAGCCAATTTTTCATAAGGTCCCAACACAGCATTTCAGTTGGATTGAGGTCTGGACATTGACTTGCCCGCTGAATCCAACAGGCAACAAATTTATTTATAATCTGTATTCATGACAAATTAATTGCTAGCTGATTCAGGTTATACTGAACAGCTTACTAAATATCTGACAATAAACATTATTAAGTACTGTCAGAGGTTTACGGTGCCTGGTTAAAATGTATGATTTTATGATTTCATTTTATTTTTTTTAGTTTTATTACTGAGTTTAAAATCTTTGTTAGAAGAATAATCAATCGTAATAAGTTGCATTATCTTGATAAAGCAGTTAAATTGGTTACATTATTTATTATTTTGACAGGTAATCTTTCAAATACTGCCTATGGAGAAATACACGATGGCAAACTACATTCCTTAACAACCCAACACGTATTACCTGCAAACTTACAAAATGTTTGCAAACTGCTGAGATAGGCTTGTTTTGATGTGAGTGTGCCAGACAACACTTCTCTACAATATGACACTTTGCATCAGACATGTTTTTGGCTAACACATAATCTTGCATCATTTCAACTCATTAACTCACAGATATGTTACATACTGTATTCACAGCTTTCTTTAAGTGAAGGTGTGGATACCATATGCTGCAGTGCAAAAGCTTTCAATTTCATCTTCTTTTTTGGGGTCTTTAAAGGCCTCTCCTCATGAAGCACCAGGGGGCAGAGCCAGTACTGTGAAATGTGATGTGAAAGCTATTGTGAAGCCATGCAAGTTATATTAATCATTATAATGATACATTATGAAAAGAAGCAATTACTCTTTGAAGAGTTTTAACCATATTTTTCAGAAAGTCAGGAAATTTTACCACTGTAGTCATATTTCTATCACTGCTTAAATCAAACACAGAGAACAAGAACATAATGCCAAGTTAATAGCTGTCTTGTGTGCATCAGTTCTGGCTGCTGCTTTTTCATTGCTGCTGACCTTTGCACTCCTGCCTGAAGTAATGCAATCATAAATGAGTGCAATCCCTACATTCTCCTGGGAGACTGAATCAGAGAGAAATAAAATGATTGAATGATTTTATTTGATAAATTGTAAATACTTTCATCAAATGTGTGAACCAAAGCTTCTGCACACTAAAACTCTATGTCAATCATTTTCACAGGGCTTGTATACACACAGGGATCAAAATAGCTAAAATAAGAAAATTAACTGCTGTCATTTGATTATAGCTATCAGAGATTAATTTGACCACACAGAGTTCAAATCTACTTCTTCCGTGGTTATTTGGCAACAATCTGTTTAAACTGATGTCTTTAATATTCCGACACTTGGTTTTATATTTTGCTTCTTTTAAGTATTGTTTAAAAATCAAACTTAATTTTGTCTTTTTGTAGTTCAAAAGAGGGAATGGCATTGTTAAGGTTTAAAAAATTAGTTACAGTGTATCTTTGGCAAGTTGTTCTTGTTTGGTGTGGTACAGTACTTGTGATATTAAATTAAAATCCCAGTATTCCAAGTATAAACTCTGAGTGGCCACAAAAGTTCATGCATATGTGTGCTTGTGTATTTCATTTTGTATGTGAGTGTATGCTGTGCTCCAGAAGGCTGGCTTCCAGCTGTCAGGAAGTGCAGCCTGCAGTCAGTCTGGGAGAACAGGTCTGTGTAAGCTGCCAGTCAGGCCCAGCACTGCAACTGCTGTCCCTGCAGTAATGATGATGGGAGAGCACATCAACCACTACGGGAGCTCATTAAGGGGAAATAATTGGAGTTTGTTAAAAACAAAAGTCTTCAGCCTGGGGAGACAGGTGTTTGTCCACATTTGGAAAGACACACTCCCCTTCCTATTTTCACCAGCTACCAGAGAGGCTGGATGGATGGAAGGGTGGATGGATGGATTGGATTGGATTATTATATATTATATTGAAAAGTCTGATGCCGTGGCAATATTGTTTAGCTAAACTTTCATGTCAATAAACCATTTGAATTTGAATTTCAGTTTGAATGAGCATAACCGTTCTCAACTGAAACTGTCATTGTGCTACCTCATCCAGCCTCCAAACCCTCATCTTCTAACAGAAACAGCAATAAAACAGAAAATACAGCCTCTTGTATACAAAATCCTGAAAGCCTCTTCTGATTCCCCGCTTTTACACTGACAATCATCATAATTATTACTGCTCTCACAAATAAGTGAGAATTGGGAATCATTTAATGGTGAAATCTAAAATTAAACACAACACATGTAAACACTGCCACGGAAGGAAAAACATGTAATTATTTGTAATTATAGTGCCAGTTTCTACCACAGCAAAGTCAGTCAACCTACAGCGCTGAAGAGGAAGCTGCAGATTGCAAGAGCTTAGATCAAATACGATTTTATCACTGTAGCAATGCCAGCAAGTTAGTGTTGTATATGCCTTGGAGTTTTTGATTTAAAGCTCTCTGGGTTATTATTAAATATTCATCTTCAAGATGACAAATCTGTCCATAAAGAACATGAAAACAGCACATTTTTTGATTCCATAAAGCGACACAAAATTTCAGTCCCATGAAGATGCTTTTAAATTGGCATGAAGGACCCAAATCCTCTTTAATGTCTGGGAGTGGAGATTGCGCATCATGTCGTGATTATGCTGCCTGCTCTCGTGTTTCACATGTCCCCCCCTGAGCAGTAGGGGTTAGATCCTCTGGATGTCTGACTCAACTCTTAGAAGTCAAGAGCAAACTTTTAACCTGAATCAATGGAAAGGATTAGGCAGATATTACTTACATTTAAAAAAGGCTAAGTAAGGCTGCTAGAAGACAGATGATATTGTGTATAAATCTAAATATCAGTGTACTGAATAGAGTACTTGGATCATAAGATGATTAGCTTAAAATGTGCTTTACCTTGTAAGTGCATGAGTGCTTGTGAGCGTTATGGCAGGCAGCTGAGAAGTTGTGTCATGTGCCCTTCTTGTATGTATCCTTGTGCCCCAATCTGTATTTTACCATCCTGAACAATACTTGGCAACTCTCTGGTCTATATGATCTTAATCAAGCACATTAAAAAGAGTCATAGAGTTTTTATGTACATGAACAGTACATGCCATCATTTTTCTGTGGCATACTTTATGTACTTACATGTGCAAAGATTTTAACAATATTTGGATCTGGAATTCATACAGTACACCAGTTACACTATTTGCAGCATTACACTGTATAAAATATGCAAATAGTGTTTGAAAATTGTGTTTTGGTTGCAGGCAAATGTTTATTTTGGAGCTGGACTGTAGTGTACAGCAGTGACTGTTAATCATTACAGCTATAAAGTCACTAATGGATGCTGTCAACTTGTCTATGAATGTAAGCCACTTGTGTGCAGTGTCAGCAATGTTCACACTGGCGGGAGGTTTTCAGCCATCAGAGATTGCAAGAAAAGGGCAAGTGAACTTGTTAAGTCCTGCATCTGCAGTTCTGTGCATCACCAATTTTTTGTGCTGTTACTTTCATCCGTGTAATTAGGACACTAGATAATGGTATTGTACAAAGTAAACATGAAAATATGCAGACAGATTTGATGTTACTGGTATTTTTGTTCTGCTGCAAACATTAAAGTATTAAAGGGTTCGTGTGTATGCATGTTTGGGCGATAAGAGCAATTTTGAAGATGAGCAGGGAATGTCATTGCCTAGAATGCTTAGCTGTAATGGAGCATAGCAGCACCACTGTCACTTTCTCAGCTCATATGCCCAATTCATAAAAGGAAATATAAATATAATAGTTTGCAGGCTATGAATGTAAAAATATAAAGGAGGCATTTACAGTCTTTCATAGGGGATATTAGAGTTGTGACTTACGTTGATTGCTTCTGATAAGATTAAATGTCCAAACTCTGGCAAATGATCAGAGCTATGTGGCTGTAATTACTGCAGCAGTTTAGCTTTTAAGTGTTATGGGGATGTAAGAGGAGCCAGAGTTGGAAAGAAAAAAAAAAACACAGGCTTTGTGTCCACTGAATTTTGACCAAATTATATTCTAAAAAGGAATGAGCCTAGCTAAAAAAGAGCTGCTGTCCAGAGATAATGATAGCCTGTCACATTTTAGGGCACCAATTATGCAGATTTTATTCTGAAATAGCTTCCAGAGCAAAAAGTCACTCAATAACAGATTTTCACTCAAACATGGCCAGACATTCCCTCTATCAGCAGTCTCTGATTGGTGGTTAGCACACAATATGGCGCAACATCACAAAGTGACTCAATATAATAGGCCTAGAAAATCAGCCACTCCATGATAGAGAGAAACTCAAAATTCCATCATGAATACCTGTACCAACTCATGCATAGCATTATAACAGATGGTACATTTATATACATGTTATGAGTTCATTACCTCAATGTCAGAGTGTTCGCTCCTCAAAGTGAGAACTGGCTGCAATTTTATATAATATTTACAGCCACGTTTACTGGTTTATCAGGTGTAATTGGCTGACCTCAAGCATATTCAACAAACTGCAGCATGTCTAGAATTTTTGAAAATTAAAATACAAAGTGTCCAAAAAAGGGGGAAACAATCTGTGGTTAGTGTATTCAACTGTTACACTTTTCTTTTTTTTTTTGTTTTGTTTTGTTTTTTTGGGTATGCACTTTGTTTTAACCTGCCCAGGGAGCTCTCTCTTCAATTACTGATTTCCAGAATGCCTTTCAACAATCTTCACAGAAAGTGAAAGTGGTTCTCAGCTCAGTTAAGTGCAGCAGCATCTATGGCAGTAAGAGAGAATTTTTCCAGCTGAGGAAATATGAGAGTCACATCTGTAACTCTAAAGGTGACATGTTTTGTGGGTGCATTTCATTTTGCTTTTTTCAGGCTGCCGCTATGAAGAATTTGGCGTCTCTACCTCAACATATTTCTCCCTGCATGAGCACTGAACATCAGTGCAAATGGTAATTCATGAAAGAATAATTTGCTGTTTGACAGTCTGAGACTGAAACCAAGATCTTTTCAAACAATGTAGATATTCTGATGTCAAGCTCTGAACTCATTCATCTTATGTCACTCTGCAGTTTGGATTTTTGAGTTCTGAGAGTGCCTTATTTGGACTGCCATATTCCAAGATTTTAATCATTAATACTTGAGGCCATATATTTTTTTTGAAAATGTATGCTTAGAAGCTCCTGTAACAAATTTAGGTGGAGTATATTTATTTATGGTTGTCAAATATGATCAATAAATATACTAAGAAATTACATAAGGTAAGACAGATTTACCTGCTAAACATTTGATTGTTTAACAGTGTTGCAAAACACATATCAAATAGTGTGGTATTTTATTTATATCCATATATTTATATCCTTTACTTTTCATTGCAGATTATTTCTCGTAAAGGAAATGGATGAGCTTATACTCTAGAATATAGAACACCACACCAAAAGATTAGCTCCACCAGGATCAGCTACATTATTAAAAAGCTGCTTATATATTAATATATCAAGCAATTATTCATTAGTTCATTATATAATACATTATAACAATGGTGAGGACAATTTTGCTGTATTAAAGATTGTATATTTATTATACATTTTGCTGATTTTACTTTTCTGAAGTACATTTTTAGCATTGTTTTATAAGGTCTTTGGCAATTATTACCAATAAGAAACACATTTCAGTGAGCAGTGAGAGGTATGGAGCAACCTTGCTGGCCCACCAGCCAGGTTTTTCATGTGATGAGGAGATGCGGCCTGTCATCAAAGCACAGCATGAAAAAAATGACCATTTGAACTAAGCAAAGAAGCCAGTCGTCTGAAAGCAAAGCTGAGGCAGCTGTAATCTTTGGGGAAGAGAAAGGAAATATTTAGTTTGTTATAAAATACTACCGAAAAGGAGAGGTCCTTCAGGTGGAGGCTTATTAATGCTTAAAAATATATTTCACAGTTCAAGGCAGATCAGTCAAAACATAATGAGGCAGCTCTGAGGAACACACTCATATTGCCATGTTTTTCCAGCATACTGGGTGTAGTTATGCTCTAATTTTACTGAAAGTGTTTCTGCAGTTCACGGGGGGTCATTTTTATAACTACAGGTGACTTCCCTGCTCATCTGTGGTTTGAAAAAAAGGAGTCCAAATATGGAGCAATGCTATCAACAGTGGCTATAATGTCAAGGTCAGTGATTGCTGCTGCTTGTCATTTGTACATCACAGGGGTAGCTTCAGTGTTTGTGAAAAAAGGGTTATGCAATTTGAATGTAAACACCACAGACAGTTAACTATGCTGTAACCAAAAGTTAAGGTAAAGCATAGGCTTTCGGGCTGGAGGGTTATCATCAGTGCAGTAATACAGCAGTAAACAGGGGTTAACACAAGAAAGCAAAATGTGCTTTTCATTCAAACATTTGGCTGTCATAGAGCCTTTCTTCCACCTACTACAGAAAGCAAAAGAAAATGTGCAAGAAGCATACTTTTATAAAAATACATAAATAAAATCAGATTATCTCAGAAAGAAAAGGAGAAGCAAATAAATGTTAACTTGTGTGACATATGGTTACGATATCAAACATTCATTAAAGTTAACAAAATTGCCTTTCAGAGTTTAAACATAAATCAACTTCTTTACATATTCATCGGTTAATGAAAAATGTAAACAAAAGGCAAATGTCAGCTAAAGTTTAAAAAAGGACATTCCAAATGAGTTGTTAAACGAAAAACACAGTGGATCAGATGTCAGTGTGGTATTTAAAAAGGATTAATTAACATGAACTCCCACCAACTACGTGAATGATCTACTCTACATAAATGCTGTGGTTAAACAGAAGACTGACTGTGAGTCTGAGAAGATGCAGACAAGACATGAGTGATATAGCAGAGCAAATAGCAGTCACCAAAGACAGAGAGATGGGACAGATGGCAACATAGTCGTAGACCGGGCACTCAGGCTGGAAAGATGACACTCTGGCAAGTCACGAAAGTATAAAACAGCAGTGGGCAGCTGCATAACGAAGCATTTATAAGACTAGACAAGACAGACTATTTATCCAGCTTGGCATTCACGGTTTTAGTCTTTAACACAGTGGGGCGTTACTTGGGCAAAGGGTAGTTGTTACATGACACCTGCTGACACTCATTTGTATGGTTAGGAGCATGATTTATGTGATGGAGTTGTTAAAGAGTATCCTTTGGCTGCTAAGATGTTTCAGACAGAGCAATACCTATTCTGCAACAGCTATTGCTCTCTTAGCTAGGTCTTCCCCTCTTGGCCAGGTCTGTTTTGAAAAAGAGATTTCAATTTCAACAAGACTTTTGCCTGGATAAATAAAGGATATATATATGTATTACTTTCTCACTTTCTCAGGGAATATAAAGAATGTGATTGCATGTTACACTTTAAATACCACAGGCCAGATGTAAGTTGATTGAGTTGATACAAATAATTTTTAGTTCTGGCTATGAAGAACTAAGCCATTACAGGCTACAATAAATCTTAAATCATACTGGCCAAGTGTGATTTATGGTGAAGAGCCACTCATTGCTTTATTTTGAATATATAGCCATAGGTTTTTGGGGAAAAAAAGCTGTAATTAAAATCAAAAATGTTGACAAACATTCATCTTAAGTCTTGATGCTGTTTAATTTTAAACAGAATACACCCACCTGCCACTTTGTTAGGTACACCTTGCTAGTTCCAGGTTGGACCCACTTTTGCCTTCAGAACTGCCTTAATATTTTGTGGCATAGATTCAAAAAAGTGCTGGAAACATTCCTCAGAGATTTTGCTCCATATTGACATGATAGCATCACACAGTTGCTGCAGATTGGTCAGCTACACTTGATGTGAATCTCTCGCTCCAACACATCCCAAATATGCTCTAATGGATTGAGATATAGGGGCCATTTGAGTACAGTGAACTCAATGTCACATTCAAGAAAGTTGAAGAGATTATTTGAGCTTTGTGACATCTTGCGGTATCCTGCTGGAAGCAGCCATCAGAAGATGGTTATAAAGGGATGGGCATGGTTAACAACAATACTCAGGTAGGCTGTGGGGTTTAAACAATGCTCAGTCAGTACTAAGGGGCCCAGAGTGTGCCAAGAAAATATCCTCCCCACACCATTACACCACCACCACAGCCTGAACTGTTGATACAAGGTAGGATGGATCCATACTTTCATGATGTTTACACCAAGTTATGACCCTACCATCTGAATGCTGAAGCAGAAATTGAGACTCATCAGACTAGGTAATGTTTTTCCAGTGTCATGTTGCCCAGTTTTGGTGAGCCCATGTGAACTGTAGCGTCAGTTTCCTGCTCTTAGCTGACAGGAGTGGCACCCGGTGTGGTCTTCTGCTGCTGTAGCCCATCTGCTTTAAGGTTAAGCATGTTGTATGTTCATATACACTGGTTGTAACAAGTGGGTTTTTTGAGTTACTGTTACCTTCCTATCAGCTTGAAGCAGTCTGACCATTCTCCTCTGACCTCTGGCATCAACAAGGCATTTTCACCCAAAGAACTGACACTCACTGGATATTTTCTCTTTTTCAGACCATTCTCTGTATACCCTTAAGATGGTTATGTGGGGAAAATCCCAGTAGATCAGCAGTTTCTGAAATACTCAGACCAGCCTGTCTAGCACCAGCAACCATGCCATGTTTAAAGCCACTTGAAAGACCTTTCTTCTCCATTCTGATGCTCAGTTTGAACTTCAGCAGGTCATCTTTACCATGTCGACATGCCTAAATGCACTGTTACTGCCATGTGATTGGCTGATTAGATATTTGGGTTAACAAGCAGTTGAACAGGTGTGCCTAATAAAGTGGCCAGTGAGTGTATGTGGAGCTTAGTTTACCCAAAGACAGAGATATGCAAAATGATCCATAAAATATTGGCTCTACAGGGAACTAAAAAGAAGTCCCTCTGCTTTTCCAGCAGTGAACATGAATGTGTTCATGACTCTTGTGCACGTCATTGCCAATGTCTTTGGAGCTCTTGGACTGTAAAAATGTAAAATGCTCTGAAATGCCATTCAGGGCTCCAGTCTATGTTCCTCAACACATCAGCAGAATTCTTCTTAGTCCACAGTCCCTGCATTGCTCTTTCTCTTAAAGAAATATTCCTCCAATTTCTGTTTTGTCATTTCTAACTAGTGCAATTCACTGAATGAATTCCCAGAGCACCAAAGAACATGTCAGAAAGAGAGAGGCAGAGAAAAAGAGGGGACGTATACAAAAAAATAAAAAAATAAAACAAAATCTCCAGCACTTAACAGGAAATAATTCTTCTTGACTGAGAAGCATTTGCTACACAAGTTTTTCACCAAAACTATTTCTCAAATTCCCCTGGTGTCATTAGTCTCTGGGCGAGGAAAAAAAAGGTTCATTTTCTCTTTCCCTCCAAGTATAGGGCGCAGTGCATTATCTCTCTGCAGATTTACACTTTCAAACATGTTGGCTGTCGTTGGTGGAGGAGCAGCCTGGGGATAATAAAGCTTGGGTGGTGAAGGCAATGAAAGTAATGCCATTTGCTGCTCACTCGCTCATTCGTCCTGTAACTGTGTGTGTGTGTGTGTGTGTATGTATGTGTGTGGCATGGAATTTTGCAATGACATAATAGCAAGTAACATCATGATAACAGTACAAAGTTTCATTTGTATTTAAACAAAAAATAGATGTCAGAAACTACTTTCTTGTTGTACAATGTGATGATGGAGGTAAAGAGGATTCATGTACCTTTCATTATGTCATTGGTTTTTCCTGTTTGAGCCCATTAACCATGTTTTATGTGTACTTTCTACACCATACACTTGTTTCTGTCAAAGCTACATTACCATCTCATTGTGATGCAGCTGTAAACAGAGACAGCTCTGAAAACTTGTCGGGGTGCTCAGGGAAGCTCTGGCATCTGATATTTGAGATTTTGTTGAGATTCTATAACTGAAAAGCATTG
>VVAS01106501.1:0-13023 GCA_015103295.1 Ptychochromis oligacanthus | reverse complement strand
CCTAAGAGATAAATTGAAAAAATGAGAAAAGGGGAAAATGCAAAAAAAGAAAAAAAAGAAAAAAAAAAAAAAAAAAAAAAAAAAAAAAAAAAAAAAAAAAATAAAAAAAAAAAAAAAAAAAAAAATTGTAAAAATATTTTTAAAAAAAAAAAAAAAAAAAAAAAAAAAAAAAAAAAAAAAAAAAAAAAAAAAAAAAAAAAAAAAAAGAAAAAAAAGAAGAAGAAAAGAAAAGAAAAGAAAAGGAAAAAAGTATCATTTCATCCTGCAGGAAAAGACAGATATGGTGTCATAGTTGCACGGTTTCTATCTTTAAAACGATTCAAGGCTGCAAACATCCCAACACTGACAAAAAAAACATCAGTACTATAACATCAGTATGCACCAAGCTACTCTTTTTTCTTCTTTTTACAATGGAGACATTATACAATACGCTATATTAATGTCAGTTGTTCAACACTTGTAACGTGTTGAATTCCTAGAAATCCTTCTCCACGTACATCATCCTTTCTCTGCATCGTAGCGGCGCGGAACGGTGAGAGGCGGGGTCGAAAAGGGGGCTCGGAGCGGGTCGTGAGGGCGGTGCAAAATAGGGGGACAAGCAAAGAGAGAGAGAGAGAGAGACGGGGAGCAACGGTCCCCGGTTTGAAAGCCGGTAATTAGTGGCAGATGAACAGAAGCTCCGCTAAACCACCGGGGCAATGGGGAGAGGAGAGGGCGGATGACAGAAAGCCTTCTGCCGCAGAGAAAACCCAAATTAGGCTGGTTTGACAAACAGCTCTACCGGCATCCCCAGTGCATGCACAACGCGTCACCTATCCTATCCTGCGACTCCCACCTACCCACACACCCACCCACCTCGACCACCCATCAGGCTGTGTGGTGACTTGGTGATGCAGGGTGGAGCTGGACCCACGGACAGCCGGCAGGATAACATCTCGGTCTAAGTGCGTCTTAGATGATCTCCGTCATCACCGGGTCGGTACCCCCGCTATCCTCTTTAGGTATGTACAGCCTGGCTTCAGTATAGTGCAACTACAGTGTGTGTTCGCAGCGCACGCTGCGAACAGAACTACTAGACAGTTTTTGGAAGACGCTTAACAAGTCTAATTATGATATCACTTGGGCTCTGCGATTTTTCTCTTGCGCACAGAGCCCTGCAGTTTGCAGAAGGCACTGAAAGCAGCTGGGTACTGACTATTAAATGTAAAGTAGGCTTAGCAATATGATTTCTAACCGCAAAGCAGAGAAATGCTGGCTCATTTAGCAGCCTTCTGTCCTTTGCGTTATTCCAGCGGATGAGAGAACCCCGGCAAAGGGGCGCCCCTGTGACCGGAGGAGGGTTGGATTCTCCCCGGCTGGTGACCTCCTGCTCCGGGGCACAAATCCTCCCACCACCCGGCATCACCTCCTCTACCCCGGACAGACAGCGACGGATCCCATCGATGCGTCCGGCAGCCCCTGATGCTCGGCAGTGCTCCGGGGCTTTCCGGTCGGTGGGAGAGGCTCGAGCCGCGGCCGCGCGCTAGGATGCTGCGCCAGGTGTTGCACGCGGGCCTGAGGACGTCCTTCCACGCGCTTGGCCGGTTCGTGGCGAGCCACCCGGTCTTTTTCGCCTCGGCGCCCGTTCTCCTCTCCATCTTGCTGGGTGCCAGCTTCAGCCGGTACCGCGTGGAGGAGGACGTGGAGAGCCTGCTCGCACCCAAGCACAGCCTGGCCAAGATAGAGGGCAACCTCGTGGACAGCCTGTTCCCCGTGAACCGCTCCAAGCACGCGCTCTATTCTGACCTGCAGACGCCGGGCCGCTATGGGCGCGTGATCATCACCACCCGAAAGGGGAGCGTGCTGGATCCGGTTCACCTGGACACCATACTAAAGGTATACACATGCACAACTCTCAACTCATGTTTTTTGTTTGTTTGTTTGTTTGTTTGTTTTTTTTAAATTTATTTATTTTTTAGTCGAATTTTTTAGACAAACAGTCTGACTGTTAGTCAGACTGTTAGCTGACAAACAGTCTAATACAATAAATAAAATAAATATAAAGTGCTTAAAAGTATCGTCATGATTAATAAAGAAGTGATGAAAACACAAATAAGGCAAATAAGCAAATGGACATGTATATATGAGGGCCACTGCTGAAGGAATAGGCTTCAACCAGTAAGTGCCAAGACTGAAACAGATAGAATCTGAGCTATGAGCTGACCTATAACCTTTGAAAGATAATTTTAGAGTTCAGGAGCACACTTACCCACACACCAGGATTTAAGAACTCTGAGGCTCCCGTGGCAAAATGCCAGCCAAAAACACAGCACTTGAAAAGTACAATATTTGACAATTTAGCTTCTGTGCCCTTTAAATCATGGTGTATCCATCAGAAAATGAGGCTGAAGTGCATCTGCAGGATGCAGCTTTAAAAACAAACTCTCATTCATAAACATACACAGAGGTGAAGGTCAGTATCTGCAGGCTGCCTCCTTCCTCACTCTCCGTGATTGATATTCATTAAACAGAGTCTCATTTCAAATAACCCTGACAGCCGTTTAAGGTTACGAAGCAGAGCATCTTAATCACACGTTAACTGGAGCTTAGAGGTCTCCATGTTGGTACACCTAAATGGTGTTATGAGTATCAGCCTGACACCCCTGAAGCGATTAGCTAAATGATTTCATGAAGTTATTAGGTTGCAATCAGAGCTTGCTGACTCATAGGCTGGAGACACCAAGCTCTGCTGAGGAGACTGAGTTTGTGAAGACCCCATCCATGCATGTTTTTCTGTGTATGTGTTTATCAGAGATTGTTATTGTGCCCCACTTTACATACACGCAGAATCCAGCGTTGGTCCACAGAGGACTGCCACAGTTAGGGAGCTCAGGGCTGTGCATCTTTTTCTGCCAAGAGGCAGCGAGAGAGAAACAGGTTGGTGCATAAAAGAGAGTGCTGTAAAAGGGTAAATCCACTGTTACATAATCTCACAGTGTTACATATCATCCATGAGGTTCAAGACTCTGTAATTTTCCCTTTTTTCTGTGTCTTCACTTGCTCTCGGCCTGCCCTCAGTATCTGAGTTCTTACATTTTCCCGAAAGCTTTTTCAGATCCCTTTGGGTCTGAACTTGTTGCATGGAGTAAACTAAAGTATGCGTCGGTGGAGAGAGCGATATCAGCGAGTGAGAGAAATAACTAGACAGGATTTCCACTTGCGGTACGAGTAAGATTTCTGAGTCACACCCATTGACTGTATCTACTGAAGTATTTAATCTTTTGTTGGTAAATATACTGATTCACTGTAGCTCTTTCTTTTCTCAGGCGATTATTGTCCTTTATAGTAAAATGATTAGTGTTCAAACAACCCAGCCTTTTAGCACCATGTTTGTTCCCAAAAAGAGAAAGCAAAAATACACCACCACTTAATCACAGGGGCTCACAGATGCAAAATCAGTACCAGTTTCTTTTATGATAAGTGTGGTCCAACACCCTGCTCAATCTTATCTTAACAACTGTTTAGTGGAAGGGCATTAATGTGGATACAGACATGGTTCCCAGAGGATGCAAAATACTGTGTTAGTCCTGTTTTTTCTTTCTTTTTTTTTTCTTTTCAAATTTCAAGTTTTTAAAATTTGTCAACATTGCCATATATATATATATATATATATATAAAAAAAAAAAAAAAGTTGCTTTTGGCTGCTCCCTTGTCAAGGGGTCACCACAGTAGGTAGCTCTGCACGTTTGATTTGGCGGAGTTTTTACACCGGAGGCCCTTCCTCATGCAACCCCCAGGGGGATGTTTGCCTTGCATGCACCCTTCTGCATGCAAGGCAAATGTGTTATCCACTACACTATTGAGGCACACATAGATTGAGCTGAAAATTCTGTGTAAAATTTAGTTCCAAAAAACCCCAGAAAACTTAGAGTCACTGAACTTTTTCTTAAGTGCCACCATTTGTGAGCATGTTGAGTAAAAGTGTTTCATTTAGCACCATCCTCAGACCCTATTGGAAATTCCCTTGAAGCTTTTTGTGTTTAGAGCTAATGTTAGCATGCTAATATTAGCATTTAGCTTAAAGCTCTGCTATACACTGTTGGTAGCATGACTATAGTCTTGTTTAGAGCCCCAAAGAGATATCTATCCATTTTCTTAACTGCTTATCCACCTTCAGCCTCAGTCACACAGGCCAAGAAACCAGTCGTTGACCCCCGGCAACATCTGGTTGCTACAGAAAAACATGTATTCCCCAACAGGTTGGCGAGTGGTTGCCGATTGTCATCAGGTGAAATTGGTCATAAAGAAGGTGCTGCACCAAAAACATCCTTGTGATTGCTTTTGTTGGTCGCAAATTTCTGTGGTTGCCTGTCGTTTGCATGGAAGATGCTGATTTTTCTGCAAACACTTGCTAACTAACCACCCAGCAGCAGTGGAACTTGTACTGAAACTGGAAACAGAGACTGTTTGCCTTCAAAGTAAAAGTTGTGTCTTACTGGTGAAACCAACACATTTCAAAAGGTACAACTTTTACTTTGAAGGAAAAGGGTCTCTGTTTCCCGTTTGGATCACACTTCATAGTTTCACTACTGTTTAGCAAGTAGTTAACAAGTGTCTGCAGACAAGTCAGCGTATTCCACACAAACCAAAGCATAATTTATGGTTACGCAAACCATCTGCTTGCATGTTTCCCTCTGTACAGTGAGTGGAAAGGGGTTTTCACCCACTGCAGATGTGCTCCCGTGCAGTCCTCCAACATTCCAACTGTGTGTCGCTGGATGCGGACGACCTATGCGTCTGCCGAACGCTGATTGGTTGACAACTGGGCCAGAATAGGGAAGGGAGTGACAGCGGAGTTCACCGGGAAGGGGAGAACCGTGAAAAAAAACTTTAAAGATCAGAAAATACAGCATGAAAAGGTGGACACTTTTCATTGTTTTGCTTCAGCTTTTAATATTATAACTTTGGTCTTGTTGGTGGCTGCTGATGGACCAACAACAGCACAAGCAAGAATGGCCCACAGACCAGTTGTACCGCATATTTTGTACACTGCCTCCATTGACAACAGAGCTCTCTGCAGGTAGAGTGCTACCCCTGCTGAACCATAAATTCCACTTAAGGGCGACTGCGGCAATCTGCTACCGACCAAAGCAATTACAAGGGTGCAGTATCATATACTTCTTTGTGACCACTTTCACTTAGTGACAGCAAGCAACCTCCTGCAACCACTCGCCAGCCAGTCAGGGAATACATGTTTTTCCCTACTGACTGGTGGTCGGGCCTCAAGTTTACGGGAGAGGTGGAGCATATCCCAGCTGTGATAGGGCAAAAGGCAGGGTACACCCTGGAGAGGTCACCAATCCATCAAAGGGCGAACACAGAGATAAGACTACAAACTTTGACACTTACCACATGTAGCAGCATCGCAGATGGTTTTGCAGCGTTTCTAACTAGTTTGTAAAATATGTTGCTGGAAGGTTGATAAATATCATGTACTATATCCATGTTGGAATTTTTTTTATTTAATAGAAAACAGTCCCAGCATTGGCCCCAAAAATTCAATACTGTTCTGTCTATATAGGGAACAAGATAAGACTTTATTGTCCCAGAGAGAAAGTTGCTTCGATATATAATGCATAAATACACCTTATACACCTAGATACACAGTAGTTATTCAATAAATGACTGAGGATGGTTACTAAAAATCAGTCTTGAATAATCAAAATAAAACAATCTAATCTGTGTTGAGCACAGAGCACAGCAAGTCTACACTTGACAAAGACAAAATGCATGTTGGTGAAATTAATTGAACATATGCAAGTGTACTTTCACTTTCAATAATCAGATATTACAGAGTGGGCATCTGAAGTTAGTGTACATGCATTGAGGCACCTAAAGCAGGAATTTTAAGACCCTATTATGAAGCTGCCAACAATAATGATGACAGAGTGGAAGAATTTGGCAGCAAAAGTTTATTTTTCACGGTAAATCTTAGGACAGATTGCTGCAAGACAATAACTTTCAAACCAAACCCATTTTCAGGAGACATTCCTGCAGAATCACACTCCCTTTCTTAAGCCAATGCAGCACTCTGAGGTAGGAGACAGCTTTGCTCGTGTTCACCATGGCACAGACTGGCATCAGGCCTGTTGCTAAGTAACCAGCACTGTGGATGCTGGCGCTGTTGTCCTCTCGCCATAGAAACAGAGGAGGACTGAGACAACTATTGTTTCTCTGTTGAGTAACAGATACACACATGCACTCCCCCAAATTTCTCTCCCTTGTAGTCGCACAAACAACAAGAACACAAAGTAGGTGAATGAGTCGCTCACACTTAGTTTTTGTGCTGCACAGAGAAACTTTTCACTCTCGCCACAGTCTATCCAGGAAAAATTAGCCACTGTGAAGCTGAGTGAATAAAGCTCGTTCTCTTTTTTTGTCTGCTCGTAGCTCCACAGGCGGATCTACCAGATGCAGGTGACGGTTCCAGCGACAGGCTTCAACAGCTTCAACTACTCTTTCTCCTACCTTTGCCTCCCTGATGACAAGAACGTCTGCATCATCGATGACATCATCCGTGCCATGGAGGAGATCCAGTCAGCTCGCAACGCCAATCGCTCCGTTCCAGTCCTGAGGTACCCCATCACACAGCTGGCAGATGGGCGGCAGGCGTACATTGGCCACCAGCTGGGTGGTGTGCAGGGCTGGGGCCCCAGTGGGGCAATGCGAGCTCAGGGAACAGGAGTCAGGGGAGAAGGCGTCCGTTCTGCCAGGGCGCTACAGCTCACCTACTACCTCCAAGCCCGAGGCGGCCTGATGGACCGGGTGGCCAGCCAGTGGGAAAAGGCCTTCTGTGCTGAGTTGCAGCACTTTGCAGCGTTACACCCAAAACTTGGGCTCTACCCTTCTACTTCATCTTCTCTGAGGACAGACTTCCAGTTCTCCTCTGTGCTGGCACGTCGCCCCCTGTTGGCCAGCTTGGGAGTGTGTGGGGTGCTTGTCGTCCTCTGCTGCTCTATGAGGGACTGTGTCAGGTCCAAACCCTGGCTGGGACTGCTAGCTCTGCTGTCCATCACACTATCAGGCCTCACTGCTGCTGGGATACTCAACCTAACTGGGGCCACCTACAACTCCACGTACCTGGGCATCCCTTTCGTCATGCTTGGTAGGTTTAACACTGATATTTTTGCTTTGAAATAACAAATACACACAGTATGTTTTACCTTTTGGGTGTTTATGAAATCATTTTACAGTTTATCTGGAACTGACCTTTATGTATAGGACATTTTCAAAGAATAATTGATGCTAATGCATGGTAGGTGGGAGCCATAGTGAACATTGCTATTGCTTTTCCATTGCAGTCTGCCTGTTTGTACCTCGCAGTCTGCTTTTTCAGTACCTGTTGTAATAGATTTTTCAGATGCCTGCCTCAGGCTGAATGCCATTTCAAAGTAGACAGATCATCAAAATGACTGACAAGTGGTAAGGCATGAACCTGACTTACTGATGGAGAGTATGGCGGTAACAACAACACGTTTTTTTGACTGGGGGCGTAAACTTAAACTAAAGGTTCAAAAAAAGTTTTAAGTTGCAGCTTTTAAAGCAGAGTCTGCAACAAATCCTGAGCTGGAACAGGAAGGTTTGACCCTATTTTACATGTCAGCAAGTCCTCCAACTTTGACGACATTTACTTCTTTCACAATATATGTAAGCACTGAATGTATTTCAAAGTGATTGATGTTTTTTTTTTTGTTGATGCAACATGGCAGTGGTCAAGGTTCAGTTATGTATAGGCAAAAACCCAGCTTGTCAAGTTCTAAGTAAACATTATCACAGCAAGCATGGTTGAAACCCTGCTGCATCTCCGTTGGTCAAAACTGGTTGTGGTACGACGACAAAAACTGAACCACAGATGGACGGATGTTGACGTTTGCACGTAGAATAGAGATCTAATCAGACCATCTTTTACAAAGTGAGGAATACAGATCAGATTATTGCACTGAAGGAATTAAATGTATTTCTTTGTTTCTTTTTTCTTATCATTATCAGAACCTGTTTTTTTTTTAAAGAAATAAACAACACTTTTAAGATAGAATTCTTTCTCATTTGTTTGCGTGGTGAACTTGGTGCATCAGACTGTTCCAAATATCACGTCTCTGTCCCCGATGTCAGCATCATAAACCCAGGGATGTGACTGGTTGATTGTGAAATCAGTTAGCTTAGCAGGAAAAGAAAGGGGCTTGAAAGTGTGAGAACTTGCGTTTGTGTCACAATTGAGCTGTAGTTTTCTTACTTCATTTTCTTTCTGTTGAAAATATTTTGTTTTATTATAATTGATTAAGAGATAGTAGAAAAAAATTCTTGGACTTGAACTTTCTCTTGCTAGAAAGTCTAACAAGGATGTCTAGATGAAGTTGAAGATGTTCCTTAAACTGACATTGTGGTAAAGTCCAGCGACATCATTTCAACTTTCATTATGTATTTTTCAGCCGGGACTAGACGTCAAGTAAAGACCGCCTGCCGACAGTTATTCAATGTCAAATGTTTGCTGGGTATGATTTGTAGAAAATTATGGACCTATCTTCTGGGTCTTCAAAGTGAAGCCAGTGCCTAATTGCCTGCAGAAACCTGCAGTCTTTCTAATGGCCAACAGGAGGCCATTGTATAGGAAGTCCGGTTGTATAGAACTCTATAGGAAAATTACCCTAGTGTTCACTTGATATATGACCCTGCACCACACAATGCCATCACTCAAGTTTCAAGTCTTATTTATTACCACAAGATGTGTATTTTGTAAATTATGGTACCTATTAGTGTGTAAAAGAATGATAAAGCATGGTTTGCTTTAAGGTGGGGCTACCTTGTGACTGACAAGTCCCTGCACAAGTCACAGTTGTCCTCTGTTTCTCAGTCAGATCCACCCTGCACTTGTGGCTGGTTTTAAAAACTAACATGGTGAAAGTAAAAATGCTCAGCTTGACGCTCTAAATACGGGATTTTGCAAACCAGTGGGTGATGTCTTATTGCCTGTGTCCATCTTTTATATACAGTCTATGACCAGAACCAGACTATCCCTGTAATTAAACCTGCTTGTATTTTTGACACTAAACCCGCCAAGGGGGTCATTTTGACCCCTTTGCATTTTAAAAATCATGTATAACTCTATTAAAATAAAACCCCATCATCTCATATTTCATGACTTTTCCTAAAATGAGTTTGTTCATCATATAGTGAATTTCGGGGTGTGTGGGACAAAAAGAAAAAAATTTACGACCACTTATATCTAGAACCACCGACGGAGTAATTTGACCCCACAGAAAAATAAATGTAAAATCCTGAGCTCAACAATTGCAATCGCTGCCTAGCAACGCATAGTGTTTACACACATTTTAATATGAAGGTTGCTATACCATGACCCAGAGCTAACTAGATGTGATTTACAGATGAATATATAGGGGAGTGTAGTAGGATAAAAGATGAATAATTATATTGAGCCGGGCCAGAACAGGGCAGAGCGGAACAGAATGGATGACGGATGCACGGAGAACTGGGTGGACACAGGGGAACCGAGCAGAGAGTCCAGAGTGTGAAGAACTAATCCGAGCAAGTAAAGGGTGAAATCTGGAGCGCAGCAGCCCAATCAGACGGGTTTCAGGCCTGAGGAGCAGAGCTGAGGAGATAAAGGGACTGCAGGTCCGGTGAGGAGCCAGATGTAGATGGTGTGATAAACTTTCACTGTTCTACTTTTACAATAATTAATTTGCTAAGATGTGCTTCTTATTTTTTTGTAGCAAACTCTTTTGTGAATGTAAAAATGTAGGCAGTGATTGGTTCAATCTGTTTCACAGTGAGCACTGTTTTTAGTAACTTCTTTATTTATTCATTTATTCTTATGTATTTATTCATTTTTAACTTTTCCATAGTGTTCTTCTTCTACAATAATTATAACTAATAAAATCCTTCAAATCCTACTAATAATTAGAAAAATTAAATGGAAAATTAACAACTTAACTTCTTCAAGAAATTCTTTCTTTACTATTGCTGTTACTGTTACAGGACAAGGTCAAAATACCCTGCCCACCTTGCTGGTTCTAGTGTTAAAGTACCATAAAAACATTTGTGAAACATCAGCGTCATCTCACCTTCAGCCTGGTTCCTTTAGCTCCGGTTGAGTCGGCTCTCTCGCTGCCAGCCAAGTCAACCAAACTGATCTTGCTGACCTACGAAGATAAAAAAAAATTTCACAATAAAGCGCCCTCTCTGAAAAGGATTAAACATCCACTGCAGCTAACATAATCCACCTGTAACTGAAAATGCAGTAAAGCATGGCTATCAGTCAATACAGAAACACATTCAGCAGATAACAACACCACAAATGGCCTCACAGGCCATAAAAGGTCATAAAATCATTTCTGCCTCAACTCTCCTCATTGATTTGTTTGTGTCAGAAGCATGGAAAAACACATTTGGTTGCTGCGGTTGGTTTGTGGGGCATGACAGTGAGTCTGTGTGTAAGAACCTTTTCTGACGTGTTGTCCGTCTCCATATCGTGTTTCTTCTGCGTGAAGATGATGTTGAAGACGGCGTGGGAGCGGCTGCTCGTCTCGTTCATGTTGGTAGCAGCCACAGTCCTGAAAAAGCAAAAATACGTACTCTTGCATTTATTATCTGATCCACACGCCCACCATCTTTTCAAACTACTAATTATTACATCAATCAAAACCAAGCAATTTATCTTTAATCAACCGGCTCAGTCTGTTACCTGGCCTTGTTTCCAGAATCCATCAGGTCCTGGATGTCATTGTAGGAGGTGACAGCCAGCTTGGACAGATCTTCAACATAGGGTCCCATCAGAGGGTGCTCTCTGACACGCAGGTTTCCTTTGTTTTTGGGGTTCAACAGGTCACGCACACGCTCGCAATAGATCTCCATGTAACTCACCTGCAGGGAGAGGAGGAGGCAGTCATAAAAGTGTTATCATAAAACAGTAATTAATCTATTATCATAAGTGATCAGCTGCTTCTAGAACAATAAGAGATTAAAAATGAACGAATTGGCTTCTGACTATCTGATAAAATAACACAATTACAATACAAGCTGGCCTTCTTTCATATGTTTCATCTAAAAAAAAGTTCTTTAAATACAGGCAGAAAAGCCTGTCAAAAAGTAGGCCAGAAAAGTTTGGCATAACTCACCTCCACAGAGTAAGACATGCTGTTGTCATTATTGCTGTCATTGATCTTGGTGAAAAGGTCCTCGCACAGCTAGAAAACAAAGAAGTGAAGTCATTTCACAAGTTCGGGACTTCAAAAGTTATCGCTAATAGCTGCATTGAAGTCAAATGTGCACAAACTTGTGTTTTATTATAGGTCAAAACTGTATTCTGATTTACCAGAGGTATGATTCCCTGCTGGTCTTTCTCCTGTCGGCCCATCATGGTGTAGCTTTTGCCTGCTCCTGTCTGGCCGTATGCAAATATACACACATTGTAGCCTTCAAAGGCGTGCAGCAGCATCTCCTCTCCAATGTCTTTGTACACCTGCATCTGGGACGCATAGTTGACGTCCTCGGGCTGCAGACACGGTGATAGCAGAGAGATGGAAAATTTGCATTTTTCTTTTTTTTTTACAGCATTAATATTCATTGTTCTAACACACATTAAATAACAAACAGTGTGCTGGAGGCAAAAAGTTAGACAGATTAGTCACTGGGGATTTGTTTAAGAGCAAATCCTCATACTTTCTCATGCAGTATTTATGTTTTTTATTTAATGAAAGTTGTGAAACTCACCGTGGTGTGTGACCAGTAAGAAAAGTCAAAGTTGAAGCTCTTGTTTTCTTTCGGCTGTTTTGGGTTCAGGATCGCTAAAGAGACCAAAACAGATCAATCAGAAGCAGCAAAAGCTAAGTCACTTTAATGACCTGTATATTCTTTATTTTAGCCTTCTCATTTACAGCATTTCAGTTTACATACAGTAAGCCAGATGAAGACTGAAAATATGGAAATTCATACCCCTTATAAATCTGCATCTGTATTTTCTCACACAGTGGTTATAATTGATTGATGATTTCCTCATATATCCACAGTAAATATATAAACATGCTGTATTAAACGCTCGTGAGTTTACTTTGGTTTTTTTCTCCTCTTTTTAGTTTTATGCTTATTTGCACACCGGTCTGATATGTGTAATAATGATCCATACTGTTTTGATGCATGCTCAATCATCCAGGTAAAGAAATCCCAGAAGGTTGATTCTGTTCATCTGGATGTAGCGTTTTTCTGTGGGAGAAACGTTTCATCGCTCATCCAAGTGACTTCCTCAGTCTCCAGTGAAGTGACTTCCTTGGAGACTGAGGAAGTCACTTGGATCAGCGACGAAACGTTTCTCCCACAGAAAAACGCTACGTCCAAATGAACAGAATCAACGTTCTGGAATGATCCATACTAATGTTTTTGTTGTTCGTTTTATCCCCCACAGTCAGTTCAAGTACTGTCTTTTCATTTTGATTATTTATTGGGATTTTTGTGCATATTTCACAGCTGATTACAAGTCCAGTCCTACACTATTACAACTGAAAGCTGTGTTTAAACAACATGAAAGCATGGATCCAGCCTGCCTATCAAAGGTTCAGGCTGTTGCTGGTGGTGTAAAGGTGTGGGGGATATTTTCTTGGCACACTTTTGGGGCCCTTAGTACGAACTGAGCATTGTTTAAATGCCACAGCCTACCTGAGTATTGCTGCCGGCCATGTCCATCCCTTTATGACCACAGTTTACCCATCTTCTGATGGCTGCTTCCAGCAGGATAACACACCACAAAACTCAAATCATCTCAAACTGGTTTCTTGAACATGACAGTGAGTTCACTGTACTTAAATGGCCTCCACAGTCACCAGATTTCAATCCAATAGAGATTCACATCATGGGTATGCAGATCTGCGTGATGCTGTCATGTCAATATGGACCAAAATCTGGGAGGAATGTTTCCAGCACCTTGAATCTATGCCACGAAGAATTAAGGCAGTTCTGAAGGCAAAAGGGGGT
>VVAS01106484.1:0-11046 GCA_015103295.1 Ptychochromis oligacanthus | reverse complement strand
TATATATATATATATATGGCATTCTTAAGGAAGGAAAATGAAAATCAGTGGCAACAGGTCTTATTGTACAACAGTGTCTACAGCCATCTGTAAAACATGGTGGAGGCTTTGTCATGGTTTGTGCCTGCATTTTAGTCAGTGGTGCTGGGGATCTTGTCAGAATTCATGGAATTATGAACATAGAAAAGTACCATCAGATTTTTTATCCACCATGCAATACCATCTGGAAAGAGTCTGACTGGTAATGGTTCATTTTTCAGCATGATAATGATCCTAAACACACTGCCAATGTAGTAAAAGCATACCTGGATAGAAAAAACCCCACAAAGAACACTATCAGTCATGGATTGGCCTCCCCAGAGCCTGGACATCACATTATTGAAGCATTGTGGGATCATCTTGACAGAGAACAAAACAAAAGGCAGCCAGCATCCAAAGAAGAGCTTTGAATGTCCTTCAAGAAGCCTGGAGAGCTATTCCCGAGGACTACTTACAGAAATTACAAGAAAGCTTGCTAAGAGAGTTCAGGCTGTGTGGAAAAATAAAGGTGGTCACACAAAATATTGACTTTCAAGCTCATTAGAATTGTTTTTGCCCTATACACGGTATTTCGATGTATATTTGCACGTTTCAATAAATTTCTGCACCTATTTCCCATTTTCCTAGCAAAATATAAAAAAAATGAGAGGTGGCTGAACCCTCTAGTGTGGCTGAATTAACAATTCTGCAAAGAAGAATGGGCCAAAATACCTGCACAACAACGTGAAAGACTCATTGCCAGCTATCACAAATGCTTGATTGCATTTCTTGCTGCCAAGGTTGGCACAACCAGTTATTAGGTTTAGGGGGCAATTACTTTTTCACATAGGGTCAGGTAGGTTTGGATAGGTTTTTTCCCCTTAATAAATGAAATCATAATTTAAAAACTGAATTTTGTATTTACTCAGGTTATTTTTGTCCAAAGAAGAAATTTGAAAGACCTTCAGAAAGCCTGGAGAACTACTGCTCTAGACCACTTTAAAAATTACAAGAAACTTAGAAGCAAAATATAAAGAAATGAGGGGTGGCTCAAGACTTTTGCACAGTACTGTAAATTTACCCATTCATCCATCCATCCATTTTCTTCCGCTTATATATAAATATAAATTACATGCAAATAAAATATATGTCAAATCTATATAAATTTAATAAACAGTAAAATGAAAAAAATAAAACAAAAATCACCATTCCGATCTACACGTGGCCTGTAATGGCCATGTATGCTTAAAATACTGTACATGCTGCTTATTGTAAATCGAAAAAAACGGATCACGTGCATTCTGGGGCTTGTAGTCCATCTGCTGGCGTGACGCTTGCATTGATTAAACTCATGAAATACAAGTCCCATGATGCTTCAGCATTGACTGCGCTCTCAACACCTGATTATCAACAGGGCAGCAATGTCTGTCGTTAGCGTGGAAGACAGGCACTCAGCGATGGACAGCGAAGAGAAAACTTCCTCAGTATCGAACAGGTATAACGCTTAGATTCTGAGGATTGATTCGGAAACCGCTGCCATTATACTACATTATTCTGGCGCGTTATTATTATGATTTTTTTTTGATTTTCCACCAGCAGTTGGGTTAAGCATCTTTACGGAAACACGACCTGTAACTCTGTATTCCCCAATGGTACTGTAACGAATATGTCAGATACTTGTAATAGCAGCGTGTAATTACACTGTAATTGTTAGCTTATTATATACATATATATATATACCTTAAAACCGCGGCCTACTTTTTCAGTGGTCATTATGTCCACTCTCTCTTTCTCTCTTGGCTTTACGATCTGTCACCTTATTTTACACGAGGTTGCCTCCTAGCATTACTTTATTGTAATTTTCTGACACCAGGAAATCACAACAAACACATTCAGCAACACTGACCGTTAACTGAAATATGCTCACCTACCTTAACGTATAACGGGAATCGCTAGAGAGAATTAACTAGCCAGCATAAGGCAGAGAAAGTGAAGTACGAGAGCTTTCAGTGAAAAGCATGCGCCTTGGAGTTTTCTGAAGGTACTGCGGGATGATTAAGGTGTGTGTTTCTGACAAATGTCATCTGCTTATGGTATATACAAGGTAACAGAATAGAATAACATTTGAGGTAGGTGACTAAGACTCAAGCTGAAGCAGTTGGCCCAGTTGTTGGTCAGCTGTTAGTCTGCAATAGATCACGCTGCAGTTTGGTACCTTACTGATTCACAAGAGGGCGTTATTGCATTGGTCTGTCCACTGAGAGTAGTTCCTGTTTGGTAGACACCAAACCCAGTCCCTCACAGGCTTTAAAGTTATACTCACTTTATTACATGTAAGAGGGCTGACACTAATATAGCTGCAAAAGCTGTATGTTACAATGACAGCATGACAGCGCTCAGCTGGTGACTAAAATGTAACCCAACACAAAGGCACTGTAAACTATTCCTTCAGACAGTCAATCAAAATCTCTCCAAGAGGACATTAAAAAGGTTTCTGCAAATGGCCCTTCTGCACTGCAACCTCCATTTATCATTGAATGCATTTGATTTTAAATACTAAATTATTGAAGTTTAAATTAGTCATGCTGTTTTTAATACATTTAGATATTCTCGTAGTATGCTTACAGTGTTAGTTTTAGGTTAAGTGTTACTGCAGCTAATGCCTGTAACCCTGCTGTGCGTCTCTGTAGCCATAGAGAGATGTCTGGCATAGCAACCAGTTCAGGCTTCTTGTTTCGATGTGGCTTTCTTGTTTTGCAGCTGTCGACTGAGTGAAGTTTAAAGCAGCAGTGACAGTCCCAAAACATTACAGTTAGGATTAGAGGAGAACACTGAAATCCCCCCGGTCTCTCCTCTGTAGCACTGATAAGTGAGTAAACAGAAATGAGGTCTGGTCATATCCATGCTCCACAATATTTGGAAAAGCTTTCATATTGATCAAAAATATATCTAGCAGGTTCTCTAAGCATATGGGTCTTAACCTGTGGCCTCCACAGCTTTTTGGCTTGTTTTTCTGTGCACTGGAAAACAACTAGTCCATCTCCTCTTAACTTTGAGCATAATGATTTGTTTGTCCGTACAATTTGTGGCTCGGGAGGAGTGCAGCAGTGTGCATGTGTGTGTGCTTGTGTGTTCTATGTGTGTGTGTGTGTGTGTTTCCCAGGGCTGGTCCCCAGACCGTCAACGGATAGAGGAGCAGAGGCAGTGTTGGGTTTCATCATGCTGTTTATTCCCCAGTCTTCACTGTGAGTGAAGACAGGGAGGGGACTTTGCTCTACGAGCATGTATGTGTGTGTGTGTTTGCTGTGGTGCTGACATCTCTAGACTTGGTATAAGGCACACAGTGGCACTGCACGTCCCCACAGGGTAAAAGCACATCAGTTCCCCTCTGCCCTTCCCCTCTGTCATCTTCTCTCTCTCTCCTCTCCATTTCTCCTTCTCTTCACTTCCCCAACATAGCCTGTGGCGTCTCTGTTGTGAATTCAGCCAACTGCGTCAACATCAGAGGAGAATAATAGCTGGCTGTGTGACTGTTCCATACTCTTTCTTTTTTTATTTTTTCCCCCAGTTTGTTTCTTTGTGTCTCTGTCACTCTCTTCTGGTCCCTCTTTCACCTCCAGCCACATATTGCGACACTGACTGCCAAAGACAGATGACCCAAGCTTGGCATGTGTGTGTTTATATATGTGTGTATGTGTGTACCAGGAGTGGGGAGGTCTGGCTCTAACCTGATGCTATTAATACACCCTAATGAACATAATCTTGGGGGCAGGTTATCCTCTTACGTTTGTTGGCTGGGCGACTAATGGGAGGAGCAGAGAGCTCGTGAAAGAGGAGGGAAAAGCTGTGCTGTAGTTTCACACTGAGTGCGCCTCCTCTACCAAGCTGCAGTGCCTTCTCTCTCGCTCTGCTGAGAGAATGGAAGAAACAGAAAGCTAAACAGATGTCTAAAGTTTTGTTTCTCATCCAAGCTGATTCCCCTGTATATTAACCACCTTCTATCTCCCTCTCTCTGGATGTGATTCTCCAGAGGGGAGCACTGTTAAATGCGTTATTGTGTTTGAGTGCATATAAATATACATACTGATTGTACCTGTGGCAATAGAATAGGATTAAAACACAACTTTTGGAATACACACACTGGAAGTTTCCCTCGTATTTTCTCCAGTTATGAACACTCTGCCAGCCTACTCAGGAGCTAGAATATCTGGCTGTTGGACTCTAAGATCTGATGGCAGGTAAGTGCATTTTAATTTTTTTAATATACTTCTCAGGTGACCCGGACAACTTTCGGCTTGTGAAGTTTAAATGTCTACAATTTTTCTTTTCGAAGTGTGGATTAACAGGAAAGACAACTCCAGACTGAAGCTCTCTTGTTTATATCTTTTAGGTTTTTGTTGACATACTTTAGGAAATGTGGCATCTGTCATGCTTAATTTTGATCCAAGTGACCGTAACAGTTTCTGTTTTTTATGCTGAGGAAGAATGACATTATGATAATATTTGTTAATTTGTGTAACAAGATTTTGTGAAATCTTGTTACACAAATTAACAATTTGATGGTAAACAGTAGTCAGTTTGTAAGGTTGGGTTGCGTGAATTTACAGTTCGTGTGAGCCATTGTGCAAAAAGGAGAAAAAAAAACGTGTAGCATACTAGCATTAGATGTGACACTGTTTCTTTATTTGGTGCTAATATTATCCTTCAGTCTGCTGCCCATAGGGCTTAGATGTCTGCTTCATAAGGGCCTTTTCAGGTACCCTGCACTGTGACCTCTGGTCACAAAGGTGCATTCATGTTATGTTTCGGAGCACTGAGTACTATGAGTGTAGCCACAGAACAAGGGCATGATTCAGCACAGTCAACTAGGCTAATCTTTTATTGCACCCTGGTTTGGTTTTAACTGATAACCCAGCTTGAGTGAGCTATGCCTCATGCATGCTCTCAGCAGTCTCCCACTCCACTCCCTGGCTCCATCTATGCTCAGGTGACTGGTGAGATAAGATAAATCTTTGCTCTCTCTTGTTTGCTCCTCTTTTGACCTCTTGACAGTCCACCTGGGTAGGTATATGGCCTGTACAAAGGTGTGGAGGCTGATAGTTGACTGGATAACAAAGAAACAAAGAAACATCTAGGACTTGTTTTTTACACAGCCTGCTATAGTTATGGCATCTGGCTTTTTACAGTCCTCACTGAGTGAAGTGTGGATGTCTCGGTTAATGCAGTAAGTGTTGCAACTGTTACTTAGTTAGACATATCACTCAAAGATGTTATGTTGTATTTGTTAAACAATGAAAGCAGCAGTTGTTTTGATGATGATTTTGGGTGGTAATCTTTGAGCTACTTTTGATAACTTAACTAATGATACTCGAATGGCTTTTCCTTAAAACTATATTATTTTGTTTTTCGAAAGTCTGAGGCACAGCAGTCTTCAGACACTGACAAACTAGCGTTATGTAAGCGAAAAGAGGCAGTTGTTTTAGAGGAAGTTGAGCCATAGAGAGGTTACTCAGAAATCTGTTAGACCAGTTCTTTGTACCGACTTCATTCTCTGCTCGGAATCTTAATTAGCTACAACTACCAACTGAATGCCAATGCTCATTCTTTTTCATTTTCTGTTTGTAAAGGGACAAACTTAAACTCACGTTCAGAATAGGTTAAGTAACTATAGTGCCAGACACTTTTACAATAGTTAAAAAGCTGTTACAGTAGTCCGTATGTGCAGTTGTTTGGTATTCAAACACAAATCTCTTGCATCTCTTACATAAATTTTTCTCAGTGGAAGTTTTGCCATCAACATTATTGTTGATGTGTCTTGAAGGACAGATGAGAGACCATCATGTTTAGTTTGAATAGTCAATGCAAATTCACTCTATGCCATGCTCCCCTAAGCACCTTGTACCTGTTTTGAATTAGCCTGTTGTCATTTGTGTATGAGGGCCTTTTTATCTTGCTAGCTGGGATGACACATTATTACAACAATCTTTTTGCTTGTAAAACTGATCACAGGACTGTATTCACTTACTTGACTCAGCATTTCTCCAATGCTATACTGTAGGTGTTTTTAGCTGCAGTAGCTAACCGCTTTTCTACTATGTTGTCTTTCCAGTGGTATACATCTGATTCTTGCAATAGGTAAAATTGAATGGAAGAGCAAAGCACAGCCTATCACCTTGCCTCTACAGGTCATGGGAAGCTCCACATGTTATATGATATACCATCTGTACGTTGTTACCTGCAGCAGTTATACTGCACATGACCAGACAAAGTTGACAGGTTGAAGCATTAACCCATGATAGGAGGGACAATACTGCAGCACTGTTGTTTACTGTCAACTAACTGGGCCACCTTTCTTTAGTCACTCTGTTCATCCATTCCATGGTTACACACCATAAACGATGTCTGTCTTTGTGTGTATTAGATGCAAGGGGCACAATGACACCCTTTAACAGGCTCTACTATGTATGAGATTTCTTTTAAATAACGTTGATCCTGTAGATTACATTTGTATATTATTGCCATGATTCTGTTGTTTTACCTTTTTGCGTCTTGACAGAGCACACTAGCAATATATGGAGCAGTCTGTCTTTCTATATACATTTTGACAGGATGGAATGATGGAAAATATTGGAGTTATAAACAAGACCAGCAATTTTTGACCAAAGTTTTTTATAAAATGCAAAAACACACACCTTAAAAAAGGAAAGTTGTTTCCTTTTTTCCAAAAAGTAATGCCCTGTTCTCTTGTGTGTTTCTTGATTTGCAGTGGAGGTGGCGAGGGATCACTCGACCGGCTTCTCCCCTCGGTAAGCACAGGCCTTTCACCCAGGAAGAGGACCACCAGCCAGTGTAAGTCAGAGCCTCCTCTGCTGCGCACCTCCAAACGAACCATCTACACTGCTGGCCGCCCACCCTGGTACAACGAACATGGAACACAGTCCAAAGAGGCCTTTGTCATTGGTAAGAAACTGAGGTTTAGTTGCACACAATGTCACAACACTAACTTTGTTTGATTTGCTTTTATCTTTGTCTCGTACAGAGTACTATCCGTGAACTTTCAGTGAAGTCTCTAAAAAATAAACAACCCTAGATTAGATTAACTAAGAGTCTAAAGTTTCACTTTAAAGAATTGAGTAGTGTAGTGATATACCTTTGAGTTTGGGAAGCTCAGGAATATTTTTCTGTTGTAAACTAAGTTAGCTTACACTTTGTAGAAGCGCAAATATATTGCTTACTTTCTCAGAGTAAGCAATCAGGTTTTTCCTGACTCAAAGCAGGCCTTTGGAGGGTGACTACACACGCAAGCGGAATGTTTTTGCATAGTTGCAACGCAAAGTGTGTGTTACCTTACTTAACAATAGTCTATGCAGTTTCTTGGTATTTTTTTTTTCCATTTTCAAACAAAAAAATATTTTTAAGCTAAGGTAATGTGAACCCCACTAAATAAAAAAAAAGTTAAAACTTTTTTTTCACAGTACTGGTAAATACTGGTGATTTTCCTTTTCCTTTTTGGGCCATGTCAGAGTTTGTTAAATGCAGGAAAACCCTACTATACTAGTGCTAAAGGCATTAACCGACACATTCCTCATTAGGTGAAGTGTGGATGTTTTGCTGCCGGATATAGGAGTCTGTTTTGTGCAAGAGAATTTCTGAAAAATATGTGAACCTGTTAATGGCAATGCTTATGGTGAAGAAAACTGTTGTCTCTGTTTCTGCGTGCCTCTCTGCATAAAAATATAAGCCTAAAGCAACCTCAGGGTGCACTGAAACATGTCCTGTCAAGTTAGTGCTAGCATGTTTGCACCAAGAAAAGGTACGCTCACTGGACACTTTATTAGGTAAACCTTGCTAGTATCGGTTTGGACCCCCTTTTTGCCTTCAGAACTGCCTTAATTCTTCGTGCCATAGATTCAACAAGGTGGTGGAAACATTCCTCAGAGATTTTGGTCCATATTGACATGATAGCATCACATGCTTTCTTGTGATAGCCGGTCTGACACCAACAATTACACCACATTAAAGTCACTTAAATCGCGTTTCCTCCCCATTTTGATGCTTGATTTGAACTTCAGCAGGTCTTCTTGACCATGTCTACATGCCTAAATGCACTGAGTTGCTGCCATGTGATTGGCTGATTAGATATTTGCCATAACAAGCAATTGAACGGGTGTACCTAATGAAGTGGCCGTGAGTTGCACTTTTGTAATTAAACATGCAGGCAAACGTTACTTAATGGTTTTTCTTCAATTTTCAATTTCAGGTTTGTGTGGCGGCAGCGCTTCAGGAAAGACAACTGTAGCAAGGAAAATCATTGAAGCTTTGGATGTTCCCTGGGTTGTACTACTGTCAATGGACTCTTTTTACAAGGTATGAATGCTCACCTACTATGTGTGGTATGTACTGAACCATGTGTGTCCTTTTGCATGCAGTGACACACCTGTTTAAGGTTGTTAAAGGTTACCTGAATTTAAAATTTTTTGTGCACGACTAAATCAGTTTTTTTTTTAAATTCCAAGATATTGACTCATGACATGTGATAGGTCCAAGAAACTCTTTCATTATCACTTTATATCTGTCTTGTATGGCTGCTAACCACCCAGTGGCCTGAAGGAATGTTCAAAAAGAGTGAGACTGAGTGCAGAAGATAGAGTGAAAGAGAGAAGATGAGATTTCATTTGGATCCCAAAGGGAAAATGAGAAAAAGGGGTTTGGCAAGAGAGAGAGGAGACAGAGTAGATAAAATATAAGGAGGCAGTGCTGAAAGCAAGGCACAGGGATGGGTTTTATGGGGAGAGAAAAAGAGATGTAGAGAGCAGTCTAGCAAGAGCCATCATTCTTGCCCCTCTACACCTCCACCCACTCTCTGGTTGTGTAATCCTGTCAAAATCTGACAGCGGCAGCTCAGACTGTGCAGAGTAGGAGGGATTTACCAGTGACCAGTGCTACTGTAGCCTTCAGCAAGTGCCCGTTTGCTCACCAGATAACAAAAGGTTGTCATTTATTTTAATCAGTCTATGTATTTTAATGTTTATATCTTATTTTCTTCAGTTGGAGTTGCTCACAGCAACATTGGTTTATTACATAAATTCAGTTCATTTGAGTAGGGAGTGTTGCTGTTCATTAACTGCCAAATACCAGGTCTGGGTTTTTAATGCTCAGCCACCCTAAGGACACAAACACGCGTGCACATACCACCTCGTACGGACGTCACAGTGGCGCATGATGTTCTCCTAAATTTAGGTCCTCTAACTTCAACTGCTCTTAATCAGTGATCTGTGCCAAAGTGTTTTTGCACCACCATATATTTATTATGCACTAATATTTGAGCATGTACAGTATATGTGTTCTACTGCAAAACATGTATGGAATGTTACTTCATTGAAAGTTTTTTCATTTTGATATGCAAATATTAATATGTGTGTCTGCCACAGGGAAAGTATTTGAAGTATTTTCTCAGGAAATCATGCTGTATTGAAAAACAACATGCTATGTTAAGGTTGCTTGCATGTAAGATACTCTGACTTCAGTACTGTGGAAATCCTCAGGTCCTGTCCCCAGACGAGCAGGTACTGGCTGCCAGTAACGACTATAACTTCGACCACCCAGATGCCTTTGACTTTGATTTGCTGACGCACATCCTGCACAAACTCAAACTGGGCAAGAGCGTGAAAATCCCTGTATATGACTTTACAACTCATGGGAGACAAAAGGACTGGGTAAGTATGAATGCACACACCCAAACATAAATCAAATCAATGGGGCAACATTACATCCTATGAATGCACACGCCCAAACAGTTGGCTTTGTATTTTTAAGTTATTGAGTGGCCTGTCAGTTTTGCATATAATCCCTGTGTCTTGTTTACCTAAGAGGGTTTTAATCCCTCTTTCTATAGATGTATTCATATTGTAAAGCTGTACATCTCCAGATGACCTCTGACAGACCACTATTGTGATTTCTGTCTAATTGGATTTATTTTTTATTTACTGTCTACCACACACAGACATTCACACATTAGCGAGTCCTGTTAGTTTGAGTGCTTATGATTGTTCCAATATACATGTATACTGTATGTGTACTGTTTTCATGCCCTCATTGTCACTGTTTGTATGTATATTTTTCTGTGTTATTACATGCATTTGTCTACCACAGAAAACAGTATATGGAGCCAGTGTTATCATCTTTGAGGGAATCATGGCCTTTGCAGATAAAGAACTGCTGCAGGTAAGGCAAGGTCATTAGCCTCTAACATGTTGAGCTGACCAGTGAAGCTGCTACGCTCAGCTTTGTTACCTCTGGCTTAATTAAAACCTCTTAAACGCATACACTAAGAGGTTTTTATTAAGTCAGAGGTAACTTTTTCTTTTTTTCTATATTTATTTTTTACCTGTATGTCTATATATGACAAGCGTAGCAGTTTTTTTTTTCGTTTTTTTTTTAATATATGCAGTATATGCATAATAGTCCCTGATTAGTAAACAGGCTAATATGTCTGTATACACAGTATGTCAGCTAATATGTGCAGAGAAAATAAAGTACAAAGATTTCAAACATTCCAAAGATTGACGATATTAGAAGAAGGTATTTGGAAACAGTATCTGCATCACATAGTTTGTCCACTTGAAGGCGCTGACACGCTTGTTTTTTAACTGTAAAATGTCATTGATTTAACAGACATAATGATTCTGAATCACTACCTGTTAATTGTGGGATTTTAATTAACTGCAGTACAGCGAAGTTAATGTATTTGTCTTTTAAAGGTTTGTTAAAATCCTGAGTAATTATAAGCAAGGTAGAAACAAACATTTTCACTAATAACCGTTTAATATTTTCCATCTACAGCTACATTACCATTGCCAGAGATAAAGTTTGAAGTCAACTCTTTTATTCATTCATTCAGACATTTCCTAGAATTTCTCACTGGTTTTCAGAATTGATACAGATATTGCAGCAGATTGAAAAATTTTCACAAAAAAAAAAAAAAAATTAGAATTTGTGTTGTTTTTTTTTTTTTTTTCTTTTTTTTTT
>VVAS01106473.1:0-12957 GCA_015103295.1 Ptychochromis oligacanthus | reverse complement strand
ATAAAAAAAAAAAAAAAAAAAAAAAAAAAAAAAAGGGGTTTAATTAAACATTTTTTTACAAAAAAAAAAAAAAAAAAAAAAAAAAATTTCTTTAAAAAAAAAAAAAAAAAAAAAAAAAAAAAAACAACTCCCCAATACACTTTATCCATACTCATTCCAAAAGAAAATAAAAAGGAAATAAAAATGTAAATGTATGCATTCAAGTGGTACTTTTATGGCTTTTTGTACAATACAACCTTTAGTGAAAATATACATCTAGACATAAATTCAAGTACAAATGTACAAAATCTTTAAACTCATACTTTTTTCTTTAATTATAATACACTTTTAATACAGCTCATAAATACAGGTCAACATTCACTGAGTTCCTAAGATTTGCGCTCGGTTGGAGTTTGTGGTGAAGTTCTGCGGCGGAAGGGTGCAGGTGGAGGGAGTGGTTTAAAGTCGTGAGGGCCCTTCAGTCTCGTCATCGCTGTAACCACCCTTAAAACAGACCTGGGAAGAAGCAAAAGTCAGAATATATCACTAACATTAGAAACTTTCATTACTACACCACCTCACATGTGCAAGATGATGTCATGCTCGCCTGTAACCTTGACTTAACCACATCAGAGGGGGCATTTCAGTAGGGCCAAAGCTGGTGTTCGTCAAAACACATAACTGCAAGAATGTTAGAAGATGACATACTGCAAGACATGCAATTAAACATGTCCATAATAGCCAGAATAACAAGTAGGACTGCTGAACTGTAAACCTGTGCTGTTAAAGCACTACCTCTCTCTAAAAGATGTGCAGTTTTCTTGACAGACCCATGACAGATTATGCTGTGTTTGCATCTTTTACTGCAAAGAGATGCTTTATCTTTGACTGATATTCATTTTTTTAAATCCAAGAGGAGGGAGAAGAGAACAGTGTTTGCAGTCTTGATCTCATATATACACTATATGGACAAAAGAACTGGGCCACCTATACATTACACCTACAGAAGCCGCTCAGCCATGGAAAGCTATGCCATGAAGCTCATGGTGCACAGTTTTCGTGCTGATGTTAATGCCAGAGGAGGTTTGGAACTCTGCAGTTACTGAGTCAGCAGAGCGTTGGCGACTTTTATACATGACACGCCACAGCACTCAGCGACTCCGCTCCATAACTTTATGTGGTCTGACACTTCATGGCTGAATTACCGTGTTTCCTAAAACACTTCCACATTGCAATATTACCACTTAGAGTTGTTTGTGGAATATCTAGGAGGGAAGAAAGTTGAGTTGTTGCATACTTGAATTCAGTGAGCTCTTTAGAATGACCCATTCTTTCACAAATGTTTGTAAAGGCAGACTGCATGGCTGGGTGCTTGATGTTAGACATCTGTGGCAATGGGACCGAAAATACCTGAATTCAATGATTAAGAGGTGTGTCCATATAATGTATATATATTGTTACAAAGATACTGCTGAAGTCAAAGTTTCAGACTTTTCAACTCAACTCTAAATGATGTTAAAGACAGCAGATATCTCTAAAATTATCATGTCAGGCACCTGCTGTTCCAATGTTTCGCTTGAGAAGAGCAGCCAATCAGAACAAAGTCGGCTTAAAGAGAGGGCGAAGGGAACAAAAATAGCTTGTTTCAGACAGAGGATGAACTGAGGGGCTGCACCAAGGCCAAATATGAGATGACTGTTTTGAACTATGAATCATGCAAAGCTACTCTAGTAGAGTCCAAGAATAAAAATATGGTGTAGGAAATGTGAAGAATGGGTGCCCTTTCCACTGAACGTTGTGAGTGCACTGCAAGTGAGTGTGACTCAAAAAATATACTGGCATAATATCAATTTACAACCTGTCTCATCTGGAATTTGACAGGCAGTAAGGGATCACATATCTTCTTATTATAAACAAACTGAAGCTACAAATGTGAGAAAAAGGCAGGACTTTGACAGTGAAATTACACAGAAGAATTGAATTCAAGGGAAGTACAGAGCACAACATAAGGTCAAGTAATAATGAACAGGAAGGAGATAGTGAAAATAGCCTGTTAGCTGAGAAGCTCCTGCAATCAACCAGGGTGAACCATTTATCATCACTGTAACACTGTGCATTACTGCATTAAAATATTAGTGGTTAGACTTACTTTTAGTACTTCCCATAAGCACAAACAAGCCTCCCTTAAGAACATGCAAAGGGATTAAAGAGGAAGGGTGTTACAGAGAAGCCAGGCCTTACTCAAACGCTGAAATTTCACAGTTCAGGGAAGCCCAACCTAGTTGGAAGCCCAACTAGGGACGAGGGTTGGAAATTAGCAATAGCTATAAACTCTTTGTGCAGCACAACAGTTTCTTGCTTTTTACTGGAACTACGTCAAACTGCATTGTCCCTAATAAATAAATTGAAATTGAAATTGAAACCTTTTCACATGCTGAGTTTGGACAAGGCCTGGAAAAAAGAAGGAAGGAAAGTAGGAAGAAAGGAAGTACCTCAGCCCCCACCCCCTCGGACAGTTGCCGGAGCACTAGCACTTGCCTCTCTTCTGAACAAGCGGTAGAAGAAGCCTCTCTTTGGCGGAGGGTTAGGCCGGTTCATGTCCAGGTCTGGGCACAGTGTCCCGTCTGTCTCGTAAACGTTGATTTCTTTGAAGCACTCCATCTCGATCATCTACACAGAAAAAGTTTGAGTTATCAAACCTCATATAGGCGTCACTTCTGGAAATTAGCTCCTAGCTAAATCTACTACAAGGCATCTCTTATGTGATCAAAGTTTTAGTAAATGGTCCCCGACAAATCAACAATAAAACTTCAGGAGTGGCTGTCATTTATTTATATCACAACCCTCTCCATCTATATTAGACATTTAGGATGCACCTGAACACCTACACATATACACATGCACTAACTGGACATGCAATCTACATTTATAACCATCATCTTCTACATTACTATTAAAGAAAAGTACACATCATTTATGCAGGTATTCTTATGTGCTGTGGGTCTAAACAATGACATCATCTCAGTAGCCTGAGCTTGCAGTACCTCATTCTGCCACGGGATGGAGACACTGCCTGTGACAAACTTGTGATAAAAGTCATCGTCTGTGGGGTCAAGGTTCACGCCTTTGACAGTGGAGAACTGCTCAATGTCCAGGACATCTTTACAGTACACAGCTCGAGGCTAACAGAGAAAAAGTGTGAGGGGAGGGCAGGAAAAACAGACAACTAAATTAGAAGGAAAGAGTTGGAATGATTCAACAGTGTTTGAATGATAGCGAAAATACTAAACTTGAAAATCAGACAGATATTTGAATAACATGGAACTCTTCACAAACTGAAGATTTCCACAGTGCTCTGTTTTTCCTCAGTGTGGCCCTGCTCGTGTGTATAAACCAAAATAGAACCAGAGATAACACTATCTACTTTCAACTATTGATTTAACCTCTAAGGTCAGTGCTCTCCCTCCCTCACTCCATATATGACACTGAAAATGCAATGACTCTCGCTTTTTTTTTTTTATCCCATTCAAAGAAAATATATAAATGCAACACAAGACAACTTCTGATTAAATTAAATTTATCTGGGAATATCACTGCCATTAAACAAGGGCAGCTAACATGATGACAGTGAAATTACACACCCTGTTCTCACCATGATAACAAGCTGTTTACATGTGTTTGTTTACTGTGACAGTGGTATTTCCTGTACGCCAATCTGCAGAGTTTTTTAATCGGTGAAATGACCCTGTGTGCACTCTGAGTGTGTGAGTTTGTACATGTGAGGCCCCTACATCTGGGATGAAGGGAGGGTCCAACATGTTGGCCTCCAGCCTTTTGAAGTTGATGTTTCTGAAGATGGGGTGCTGCTTGACCTCTATGGCCCCACCACCCTGACAACCCAGTCTCTCCTTGGGGTCCTTGGCCAGGAGCTAAGACACAGCAGGAGAAGAGGAAGAAGGAAAATAGATATAAACACTGTAACACTTAAAAATTATCTGCATTTAGTTCAATTGACTGAGGCAGATAATTTATTGTTTAATACATTTCTCACTGGAGAGAACATAAAATAAACCCCATTTAAGACTGTTTCTCCATTAATAAATCACACAAAAAGAAGGGGAGGCGGTCACCTGTAATGTTGGGTAAATCCTGACAGTTTTACAACTAATCCCTCTAGTTCACTGTATACAAAACACATACAGCTGAGTTTGCATGTAATCCTCTTGACTGTTTGTATCCGACCCCACATAATCTAATAAAGACTACACAAATCCATACACTCAAAGGTTAATGCAGCTCTATTATGAATAGAATTAGAGAGTGTCACTGTGAGGACTTCTGGGTAATATTACCAACATACCACCTACAGCACAGCATGCTGATGATGTGGACTGAGTGCTGTTTAGCGGTTTGGCTACTAGCAGACACTCTCGCTGGCCCTGTTGCCACCCTGATGCTGATTGCTTTCACAACCAACAAACTGGTGGTGTCTCAGTTTTCACCACATCTTACACTCTCTCTAATTGCCCTTCCTTTCTCTTGTCGTCATGCAACTCTTGCACAATTTACAACAGGATTTAAAGCAGATTTTCACTCTCGCTTTTTGCTCTTGACAGCTCACATCACTTGTCTATTTTGGGATGTGGTAAGAGCCATCTCTTTGGCACAGCAGATATGGTTACCCCCTCCTTTGCTGCATTCTCTCCCCTTCCTTGTTATCTTTCTCCCATTTCTTGCTGAACCCTTTCGTCTCCCTGCTCCCTTGACTCCTCCTCTCCCTGGGGAGTCTTTAAATCTGTTGAACCATGGGTCAGAATGTTCCACAACGTCGTACAAAAAAATGTCCCCGTGCTGCTCATAAGCAGAGCAGCTCAGTGGCTCCCTCATGGACATATTGTCAGACAGAGGAGGGGGAAGAGAGATAAGCTAAGTGAACTGAAAGAAATAACTTATCTCCTTAAACAAACCGAGACACTGGATGAAATGACCATGTATCATGTGAATCGGTTAAACAAAGCTTTTCAGCCTTTTTCAGCTCGAATTTTTGGTTTTACAGCAAATTCCAGCCACTCGAAGTGAACATGCCCATCCAAGCCAGTGACGTGATTCCACCAGATGCAATTCCTCTGAAAATCTATTTTTGATGGAAGGCACATCAAGCTGCATAGAACAGATGCAAAGGGCAGGGAATCAGACATAGAAATATCATATAGCACACATGGGCAACATATTGCCCAAGGGCTGACCATCCTAATCCACAATGTCATAAAAGGAAAACAAAACAACATCCAAACAAAAATTTCAATGACGTAGTAGCTCATCCAGCTCATGATCCATGACAATTCACAGGTTATTGCCAGTAAAACGACAGCAGTCCTTTGGCCAGATGATTTAAAAAATTTAATAAGAGGCAACAGTATGCAAAGGAATCTAGAGGCAAATGACTGCTAATAAACTCATTTCCAATGCAATGTGTTTCATCAGTGCAGTGGTGGTTATCAGATAACTAGGAGGGAACTAGGAGGATTTGGTTATTATTAATATTTGGGCAAGACACTGAACCCCACATTCCCCCCAAGGCACCCATCCATGTTTGCACAATAGATAAAAGGACCGCATCAATGTGTGTGTGTGAATGGGTGAATGTGGTTTGTAGTGTGAAATGAAAACAGTAAAGTGACGTGATCAATTAAAGTAGAAAATGCTACTTAAATACCAGTCCAGTACCAAAAACTGAGCCAAGCTGAATATTAGACCTGTACTAACATTGTATTACATCTTTTAAATATGTAAATAAGTAACTTCTTCTATTTCAACCTTAAAATAAATATGTATAAATAAATATGTTAAGGTTGTGTTTATACCTTGTACCACTACCCAGTGGTGGCAAAACACTCACTGTCCCAGAATATGGTGTATTTAAAAAAAATTCACTGCTCAAAACATTAAGGAAACACTTGGTCATCAACAAAAAGTCAGTTAAATTTCAGGGATATCTATCTGTCCGTTTAGGAGGAATAAACAATTAAGAATCAATTTCAAATGACAGCACTTTCACACTGAGCACAGGAGTGACCGATGTTATGATGCCTGCAACATCATCTGTAAAGATAATGGGATGCCACTGGCGGACCTGCCAGTTCTGGTGTTCCCTGGCAAATGCCAATCAAGCTGCATGGTGCTGGGCTGTGAGCACATGTCCCACTAAAGGATGTTCTCATGTCACCCTCATGGAGTCTGTTTGTGACTGTTTGGTCAGAAAAATGCACGAGTAACCCACTGGAGGTCATTTTCTACGTCTCTTGCAGGGCTCCTCATGTTCCTCCTTGCACAAGGGAGCAGATGTAGCAGGAGAATGGTATCTCCTCCACACTCGTGAGACTGTGCTGGGAGACACAGTAGAACTTCTTGTGATGGCACATATATGGATGTGCCAAATCTGTGAGGAGCTGAACTACCTATGCAATGTAATTGGACTTCAGGTACAGTCTGCAAGGGCAGCAGTGACAAGTAGTGACAAGGGCACTAGCAAAAAGCACAACTAGAGAAAAATCAGTCAGGAGGGATAAAAAGAGAGCAATGGTCTGTAGCCACCACCTGCTAAACCTGTCCCATTTTGGGGGTTGTCTTGTTGTTTCCTCTCCAGTGCACCTGTTGTCACTTGCATTTGCACCAAAGCAATTGTTTATGCTTCCTAAATTTCAGGGATTGATATCCCTGAAATTTAACTGACTTTGAGTTATACTGTGATAATTGAGTGCTCCCTTAATATTTTTGTGCAGGGCAATTTCCTATTTCAGTGTAAACAGTGTAGCTTTTACACAAACAGAGAACGAGGCATGCACTGATACAAAAATGTACAGTATGATTATCTTGGCTGGCCTCTCACCCAATATTTTACTCCTTCCTACCTTGAGCTGAATCAGTGAATATAGTTTAAAAAAACTGATGTATGGACTCTGGTCCAAGCTAACATCATGTACATTATAAAATATAATAACAAAGTTGTTGTAATAAAATAAAAATACATCCTTAATCATCTTAAAGAAATTCGGGTTTCCAAGAATTTGTAGTAAAACACAACCTGATTGTAAAATTCAGCAAATGTTTTTCACTTTAAACAAACTAAAAGCTAATAAATTAACAAAGTAAGAAAGAAATGATGCCACTCCAAAACAAAATCATGATTATGAAGAACACAAAAGGTGCAACCCTTACAAGAGATCACTGCTACACATAATATAGACATTTACTGTAGTACCACAAACCAGCTGACGCAGTTTATCAAGACTTGAACTTAATGTTTCATACATATAGTCACCTGAAATCCTCACCAAGTGATTTTGACAATATTTTCTCTGTGTATGCCTCCCCTTATCTCATTTGCAGATGCTTCCCTCCCTTCCACCTTTCATCTAATCTCAAAACTGTCACTGCCATTTCTTCATCCTCACCTGTCTGCAGATGTCTTTCGCCTCCTCAGAGAACTTATCAGAATATTCTTCCTGGTCCTCCCGCACTCGTCTGTCCACCTCCTCACGCTTGACACGTTCCTTGCGCTTACGAAAGGGCGACTGGCCCTGGATCATCTCAAAGATCAGACAGCCCAGCCCCCACCAGTCTGGACTGAAGGTGTAGCTCTCATTCTGGATCACCTCGGGAGCTGAAACAGGGCAGAATAATGAGGGGTGAGGAAAACTGATAGAGAGGGTTTAAAATCTAAACTTATGTCGGCCTTATACCAAGTTCTTTTTAAAGTGATTTCAGTGTTGCTTACAAATGTCCATACACACGTCATGTTTTACAGTTTCACAAAACTGAAAGTTGTGGTATACTCCCATCATCTCAATCATTAGATCTAAGCTGGCAATAAAACTCAGTCAGAGCTGTCAGACAATTTTTTTTCTAATGTTGATTTTCCAGTAAAATAAAAAAAAAAAAACTTAATATTATCATAAGTTTTTCTGTCTTGACTTATCCATGGCTAAAAACTCTGACTTATGGCACATTCAGTTCAGCTCAATTCAATTCAATTTTATTTATATAGCATCCGTTTATAACAACATTCAACTCAAGGTATTCTGATACATTGTTTTTAGATGTGAGAGGGAGCCAGACTCCAGTCCTTTACAAGTCTCCCAGTGTATGATAAGCATAAGGAGAACTGAGACAGTTACTGAAATTCATACAAGGAAAGCTGAGATGTGTAAACAGAAGTTAAAGGAACAGTGCGGCAAGTTTGATAAATCAGGAGTAAAGGCTTGAGAAAAAAGGAGGAAGAAGAGGATATTAGAGGGCCCAATTAAAAAAAGGGGGGACCAGTTCTTACCCATGTATCCAACAGTTCCAACTCTCCCTCGTATCGTCTCCCCTTCAGGGATCTGCACAGCAAGGCCCAGATCTGAAATTCGGATGTGCCCTAAACAAGACCCACAGATATATCACAAAACTGAGAGAATGTTGAATGTATTTTTAAATTGAAATGCATCCTTCATTGAATAACTTGCAAAGTTATAACTTACATAACATACAACAACATACATACAACACATCCACAGTTGGCACATAGTGCCCTGAAAATGGTCATGTTACACTGAACTTTAACAGAAGTAGGAGAGGAGAACGAGGGGGAAAAGAGCTGTGCTAAAAATGAGCACATTCCTCAATTTCAAGATAAGCCCATTTTAGAGAATAAATGATCTGAGTGTGAGTCAGAGGAGAAAGCGTGATGTGAGAAACTTGAAGAGATGACTTTTCAGCCCCAAAAGATTGGGAGGCTTTCTGTTGCTGTGCTTTAACAGGACAAGTTACATCGTGAGCTATAAGTTACATAAAAAAAAAAACATGATAAAAATATGGCCCTGGCACACATACTATTAGTCCACTAAAGTGAATTTAACAACAAAGTGACAAAGTGAAAAAAGAAGTGGGACATACCACGGTCATCCAGAAGGATGTTTTCAGGTTTCAGATCCCTGTAAAGAAAAAAAGATACATAGTAGAGATTAATTCTGATATTGTGCTAGTTTTAAAATAGAACTCATTTGGGGAGAAGGCCATAACAATAAAACCCTGGCTAAATACTTGTATTATTTATGAACTTGGCATTCTGTTTTCTTTTACTGCCTGTATGCGTTCTCTTCTTAAGCTACTGCAGTCTTTCATGTGAATTAATCTGTACATATATCTTTATTTGCTCAATTTATTATCAAGCATTGTACTGCATTAACCTGTAATGTCCTGGCTGAGGTTTTAGCACTGTAACTTAAGTCTTTTTTAATTAAGTCCATCTCTTTCCATTTTTAATTAACACACCAGGATGTTATTTTACTTTATTGTAATCAAATCTAGCTCTTAACTACTGCCAACTGAAACCACAATGCCAACTGCAAAGTTTACTGTAACACATGCTGAGATCAAGAAGCATGGTGTGTTGTTATAACTACATGGGCCATGTGCATGTGGGTCTTTCAGCAACATCAGTGTTTATGTTACCATTACTCTCAGGCCCCATTGAGTTTGACATGTGAATTACACCTCACTGGAATCAGTACACCATTAATCCAGTCACACTTCATCATTCAAGGTTTCTTTCTGCATTCTTCCCACTATTTCACTCCAGTGGAATAAATCTCTTCATAACACCGGAGCTGGAACAAATGATTGGAAACAGAACTAGTTTACGGATTGTTTTCAGACTTCTTGAGCACTGAGGCTTGCCAGTTAGGCCTTTGTCTTAAAGTATCCTTATTATACTAATTTACAGGCTTTTCAAAATGCAGATTATTATTCTTTTACTGTATATCACAGCAGTGCCTCTTATCTGAAATGCTCCATTATAGCTCCTTTTTCTTTAAGGTAAGACTGGACTCCAAAAAAGCACACTCTGCTCTGATTGGTCAGCTGGCATGACCGGATTACATGACAGCGTAGAGCTAAACTATAGCTTTAACCACACTGCAGAGACTTTATGGATCTAATTCTATCTCTGAGTGAATATTTTTTCATGTAAAATCATAGACTGTATATAAAAGTCACTGTGGCCCATTGATTTGTGGACTCCTGTTTTGAAGCCTGTAGTTAAGCATTTTGGCCGTCGCCATCTTGGCTTTTTGAAACCAGACGTGATGACTTGGAATTCACAGGTTATATGTTGGTTTGTCATCTGCTTATACTATAAATGCAACAATTTGTTACAAAAAGACTATCCTGCTGTTTTAAATAAGATTTGAAACGAGCAACTGAGACCATAATCATTAAGAAGGCATGATGTCTGTTCAATCAGATTTCTTTTTGCATCCAGATAAAATTAAAACCATCCACACTTGCTTCACGTTGTTGACTGGGAGGCTACGTCCTCACAGTATTTGAAAAATACAGCCAAAATCGCAGCACAGCCATTGTAAATTTGTCACACGGCATAGTTAGTGCAATATCGGGATTTTAACAGTGAACAGCTGCAGACTGAAAAATGGCTTGAAAATAGCGGCTGGTTTACATTAGTCTTTATGAGCTTCTGTCACTATTTCACTCTTATTCCCATGTCTGATTACAAAAACAGAAAAGTGTGTCAGTGAGAATGGCTTTATTGGGAATTCTGCTGTTTTAAAGTACAGTTTATAGAAGTACATAGAGTGGGAGAGAATAAACAGATGGTAATATTAGTCACATTAGAATTAGCCACACACTACTGTATCTCCAAATATATAACATGCTTGGAGATAATATATTTCCTATGTCTTCATTTCCTCAGATGCTAGGCATGCATGAAGACTCTTGTGTTTGCTCTTGCAGCCTAAACCAGAACATTTGGAGTGCTGTGCTTATAGCTCAGATATTTTACAGTTAAGAGTTATCAGAACCAGCTCTAGCAAGGAAATAATGGCAAACTGAAAGGCAGTTGGCTGCACCTGGATTTAGCTGAGGCAGCTGTTCATTCTTTGTTTAAGGGCATTCCAAAGTAGACTCTAGGCAGGTGTTACGCCAGAGTAACGAAGATAACAAGAAAATTTTTGACAACAAACAAGGCTTTTTAGTCAGTTTAAGAGTATTGTTTTCTGAGGGAGAGACTAACTGCATTTCATGTAAGACCACTATAGGCAAAAAAGGATTGTTCTTCCATCTGCAGTAGTTTATATTTGGCAGCATGGCTCTGTTCTGGGACCTCCTCACGTTTCCATGCACATACATTTAAAGTCAGAGGGAGGAGACAGTCAGCCACAGTCAGACATGGGTCACAGCTGAGCCCCAGCTGATGTGGGCTGGGACTGAGATCAGGTGATCTGCCAGGACCTGCTGAGCTTGACTTCATGATCTGACAGAACTAACAGTATGTTGGGCATGGACTTTAGCTTTTGTAACTTTCCAAACTTTTTACAAGCACTTAAAAGTTCAATTCACTATTACACTTCCATAAAGTTGGCAGAATGACAAAGTTTATGCCAAAAGATCCTGTACTGTGAATCAACATCTAAAAATGCTAGATCCCAAATTTCCCATGAAGCAACAGGGTACTGTAATTCATTAGACTTTCCCTGTCTAGTCAAAACCATTGCCTTTCAAACTCCAAATCCGGTCTGTTACACAGACATTGTGTTATAACTAACCCTGATGACATCACCATGAGAACATCAGGGTTATTTCTGACTTTAAAAAAATTCCTTTCAGAACCACAAAAGACATAATCTAACTTTTTTTTAAACTGGTACTGACTCACATGAGAGAATGCTGAACTTTAAATCCCAGAGCATTTAGCCAGTTGTAAACAAATTCTCTTGTGCCACAACATGCTTACATAATGTAGTTCTAGGACTTTAAACCTCACAATATTGTCCACAGAGACACAGATCCTTAAAATATTCAAGAAAGATTCCCAGCTTCTAAGCTTAACGCAGTAACTGCAACATATATGATATGAAATCCATCCATCTGGAGCCTATCCCAGCTGTCATAGGGCAAGAGGCAGGGTACACCCTGAACAGGTAGCGCTCACACTCACATTCACACCTACAGGCAATTTAGAATCACCAATTAACTTAGCAAACATTTTCTCTGGACTGTGGGTGGAAGCCACAGTACCCAAAGAGAACCCACACAGTCACAGGAGGAACATGCAAACTCCACAAAGAAAGGCCCCAGCCAGCCAGTGGATTTGAACCTAGGACCTTATTGCTGTGAGGCGACAGTGCTGACCACCCCATGTTGCCCATGATATAATTTACTGTCTACACCTGCCTCAAATTTTTTTCTGACCTCCCATGTGAGCTTACCTGTAGACTATCCTCTCACGGTGCAGGTCCTCAAGGCCACAGCAGATTTCAGCAGCGTAGAAGATGGCCCTTTGCTCGTCAAAGCCTGAGTTTCCCATGTTGTAAATGTGAAACTTTAAGTCACCGCCATTCATTATGGTCAGCACCAGGCACAGCGCATCCTTGGTTTCATAGGCATATGCTAGACTAACCTGGAGGAGGGAGGCAAATTTGGGGAAGAGGTAGGCAAGGAGAAAGAAGAAGGTGTGGAAGAGGGCACAAAAAGAAAAGGAGTGTGGAGGAGGAAGAGGGAAGAGAAGTGGTAAGAGACACAGTAACTAGAAGAGCATAATTGCTTCATTTGGTTTGTTTAATGTCCCAAATAATCATCCATTATCCAGGATGGAATGTCAAGAATGTACACAAAGGTAAACAAGGAGATATATCACAGATACAGGAAATCATCCACTCTGTAATACCACCATCCATCTCTTTTCTCCCTTTATTCCCACCAGCCTCCCCTCTCCTCTCCTTTCCCCCCTGTGGGTCAGTAACACACAGGGTACAGTGTGTGCACATGCTGTTGTGTACAAGCAGGATGTTGCTGCCATCAGGAGGAATTCCATCTGCTGGAGTGTGCAGTCAGAAACAAACCACAAAAGGAGATGGGAAATATTCTCATGGGCCAAGTGAGCAACACACACACACGCACACACATATATATATATAT
>VVAS01106472.1:4462-16629 GCA_015103295.1 Ptychochromis oligacanthus | reverse complement strand
TGTGTGTGTGTGTGTGTGTGTGTGTGTGTGTGTGTGTTAAGGCCTCTATATTTGAATGATGTGGTGTTAAACTATAGATTCCAATGTCTCAGGCAGGTCTGCGGACTTTAGATCTGAAGTGGGTGCGTGTGAGGCCGCAGGTGGATCATGTCATCTGGCCTGATGGCAAGAGAATCATCCTGCTGGCAGAGGTGAGGATACTCATATTATTAAGTGTTTCCTGAGGATGCAGTCTGCAGTGTGCATTGGTCTGCTATGTGTCCATACCAGGCAAAGAGATGATAGTGGAGAAAGAGAAAGAAGAGGGAGGGGCAAGTTAGGAAGAAAAATTAGAACAGACAGGTATGCAGCGCAGGAAGGCATTTATAGACAGATAGTGAGGAGAAGGAGTGAGTGAGGTTCGGTCTTGCTAATGAACTTCAGCTTAAATCTTCCTCTGTTCACTAACAAGGCCAAAATCTTCTAAGAACTTGAAATGTGTGACCTTTAAGTAGATTGCTTATTTAGCAAGAAAAAAAAAAGTACTCTTCTGAATGCATTGTAGGGAAGAGATGGATGAATCTGATGGATTTTGAGTTAAAAACAGAGAGAAATACAGGAAAGAAGGTCAGCAATTATGTTATAATAACCAGGTATGTATCTTCGAACACAGAACAATCACGTAAGACAGCACAGGAAGACATGCTTTAAACTGGGGGTTCATACTGGACTAACGGGAACATTATCCTGTTTGTTACATACAAACCACAGATCACTGGACATGAAATACTATTTCAAATAGTTGTAATCCTAGCTCTTGCCTTATTTAATTATTTTCATTTAGTATTGACTTTTCTCTCAGGGTCGTTTGTTGAATCTGAGCTGCTCCACCGTGCCCTCATTTGTCCTATCCATCACTGCTACTACTCAGGTGAGAAAACAGATTTACAAACTGGTTATTCTTTTCTAAGTGAATCACAGCAGCTCTGTCAGTCATTAGGCTGTGTGCCGTCACTTGTAGTTAACGTTCACCAATGTGTTTCAGGCCATGGCTCTCATAGAGCTGTACAATGCCCCAGAAGGACGATACAAAAAGGATGTCTATCTGCTGCCAAAGAAGATGGGCAAGTCCTCAGCTTAAATACACTGAAACAAACATAAAAGGAAACCTGCTATGCTTCTCCTTATTTTCCTTTAAAGTACACACTGTTACAATGGTGGATGCTCATATTAAGCATGGTCAAAGATTTAAATAGTAAGCCAAAAGCTCAGGTTTCAGACTGCTCTATATACTCGGTTTCAAGCAGTTTTTTCTGCTCTTGGCTCTGCATGATGTCACCGGGGATAGGACCACTAAGAATGTGTAGGAAATTTACTCAAGTACTTTACTGAAGTACAGGTTTAATGTCCTTGTACTTTACTATTTTTATGCAGTATTTCTATGTTATGCTACTTTCCTCTTCTACTCTAATATATTTTGGATGCAGTTATTGTAATTTGTACTCGATACCATTTATTTTAAAGCTTTAGTTCCTTACTCACTTCTGGATTATGTTATTATAGAGCAAGCTACCCAGCAATATATAAGTAATTGCATCAACAGCTACAACATTAAAGTGATAAAAAACAACAATGAATACATAATTATGATCCAATAATATAATATATATGATTTTGAAAAGTGCCATTCATCATACATATTAAGTATGTTTACTTTTGATCATACATAATAAGTATGTTTACTTTTGATTTTCATGTAATAAATCTGTAATGGGTCTCAGGGCTCCACATGAGCATGAAAATCATACCCCTGAATGTCACTGAGATGGGTTGTCTCACATCTCTGTCTCAGTCCCATCCACCTGCTGTTCCAACCTTCAAAGAAATTTTGCCTAAAGAGAATGTGGCCTTAAAAGGAGATTAGTTAAAAGAGTTTGTTTCAAACAGCTTATGAACTGAGGGGCTTCACTAAGGCCCATTTTAAGATAAGTATTATTCACTACTACTTAATCTTTATCTTTATCTTTATTCGGTTCATTTATATCACAAGAAATTAAATGATTTTTTTTTTTAAAAAGAAAAAGAAATCAAATGACAAGAGGCGTAGGTTGAAGCTACAGCTTATATAACACCTACCCCTAATACAACAAAAAACATAAGGAAAATTAAATCAACTGCATCTTCAACCTCTGATTTAAATAAGGAATCACGACACTACTTGGATGTTACTGTAGTGGAAACCAAGAATAAAATATGACAGCAAAAAATAGAATAATAGGTCCCCTTTATTTTGAATTAACTACTTATCAATATAGTCAAGAAGCAAATTAAGAGATGATAAGCTCTGCTTTTTCATATTCTCAGATGAATACGTGGCCAGCCTTCACCTGCTGACATTTGACGCACACCTAACAGAGCTGACAGATGATCAGGCCAAGTACCTGGGCATCAGCAAACATGGACCCTTCAAACATAACTATTACAGGCAAAGCCAAAATTTTTCTTTTCTCACACACAAACACACACACACTCACACAGATTTTGATATCTCTAAAATAAATCTTTTTTTTGGTAACAGGTACTAACTTTTTGGTCATAAAACTGAAGGACAGGAGCTCTTCAGACATGCTGTCGTGGATTTGATGTTTGAAAACAGGAGCACTGGCACCCTCTACAGTCTGAAGCTCACCGAGTGTTGTGAAGTGACAGTGGACTGATTTTTCTGTGTATTTCTGTGTTGTATGTTGTTGTATGTGTTACACTACTCCAGATTTTTAGTGTCCACAGTAACCAGAATGTAATCAATGTGATTTCTTAATTTGAAGGGGTTAAAATGAAAAATTGTTCTGAATGGGATGGTTACTTTTCTATCTGCTGAATGAAGTACATGTAAAATTGTTTCCTGTCTCATCCTTTATAATCCCAATCCTTTTCTAATATTTACATTTACCTATGTATATTAACTATTACAGGCAGATTATTAGATAGTACATATAAATATAAAATCATTTTAATAAAAAGATCTACTTTGCTCTTTCTGCATTCCTGTCTTATCACTTGAATATAACAAAAAAGGATTATATTTTTATGTTTTAAACTATATAAAAACTACTTTAACATTATTTCACTTTTATTGTATCAGTAGATATTTAGTAGATAGTAGACAGTGGTTGCATACAACTTTGTATATTCCAGTTTATTTATGGATTCGATGATAAGAACAACCACAAATTATTCTCTTCACTGACAAATACCAAAGCCGATCAGGGCCAACTGGCTGGAAGCAGCTCAGCTGCAGCTGTACAAACACTGTGCATTCTGACTTTTACCCACTAGGGGGCGTAGTAGTAGTATTATCTTTGGGAGATACAAGCTTTAGTCCTAATTGCTTGTATTTCTCACTACCAGAGCCTTCAGTGCTTCTATTCAACTATAAGTATCTGACACCAGTAATTTTTTAATTCATTGTATTGGTGTGTACTTGTTTTGCTCATACTGTGGGGACCTGAATCTTTTCCCACAGTCACAACATGGGGTCCCCCTCCCTTGTGGGGTCAAGAACTCCCCATAAAGTATATCACTGTATTTGAGGTGAAGACTTTGTTTAAGGTTAGGTTAAGAAGTAGGGCTGGGCAATCTGTAGCTGTTCTAAGGGCCACTGTTAGAGTAAGTCTCCAAGAAAATAATTCATTCAATGTAATTTTCCTCCAAAGTCATAGAAACACAACTATGTGTGTACCTCTTGGCCACAGCTTAGTTTTTTATGCACTAGTTTTTTTTTATGCATCAAAATGAAGAATTCTGGTAGAAATGTCCTTATTTGCACCGAATGAGCACATTGGCTTGTAATGTAGTAAGGCTCTCAGGCATTCTGCATTTTAATAATTATCAGGTTTTCACAATGAATGTAATCTCTCATGTGTAGTAACTTGATAATGCGTGTCTGTTTCTTCTCTAGTTCTCTAGTTCTGTTCTTCTCTGACCAGCCAGTATTTTAGTTCCCCTTTGTGCTCTGTTAGCATAAAGTGCTCTGTACTCTTGTGCTCTGTTGTTGTTTTAACAGATAGTTTTTGCATTTCTCTGTTAGGGTTACACTGGCATTATAACTTAAGTTTAGTTCTGTTCAGCTGACCTCTTTTAATGGCCACGAACTGTTTGACTTTTTGTAAATAATTTTTCATAATTTGGGGGTAAAATAAAACCCTCTTTTCCCAAACATACATACCTGTCTTCATCATGTCTGACTGGCTTACTAAGTCACACTGATTTTTCAAATGTTTTGAGAAAACAGTGTTCACATTTATAGCAATATATGCAAACGTTTACATCTAAATCTAAATGTTCAATGTTAAGTATGAATTTGAAATGCAAACCTAAATGTCATGTTTATTCTAAGCATCAAATTTAAAATTTAATTTTAAATATAACTGCTAAATGTTAATTCTATTGTTATTATGTTATAAACTAAATATTTGGCCAATATGCAAATATAAATACACTGCAAGTCAGAAGGAGTACCAAAATAAAAACTTAATGAAAAGCTCACTCTCTATCTGAAGACTCCCTCAGGTGATCAGATTGTGTGACTATGCCTCTACTGTTGGTGGAGGTTCCGCAGCAATCCATCTCATGCAGGATTCATGGTAAAATGTTTGTGTCCATTTGCACAGGTATTTGGCTACACACAGTGAAGGATTATATGTATGCAACCTTGCGTACGGTCTTTAAAAAACCAACACCACATAGCCCAACAGCAAAGACCATAGACAGTATAAAACATGGACCTAACTTCTGTGTCAGAAAACTTAAGCCAGCATGGAAGTGCCTTAAACCTGCATTCTATCTGAAGGCCACCAGATGGCGATACTGTAGTTGCAAAAAGACTTTCAGCCCTGTAGAAGTCTATAAGAAAAAAACTTCTCTTGACCTGTGTAAACACTTTCCTGATGAATCTATGGGCTCAGTCACTCATTTTGGATCATATTGAATAAAAAATTAAGTCTCTTTCATAAATCTTGGTCATACTCTGTTTCAAAAAGGAGGATTATCCTTGGTGTGCTCATTGGCTAATGACTTGTGATTGATAAGTCGTTAGCTAATGAGCAAGCAGTTTCACTGTCAGAGTCGCCCCTCCTCACCACGTCCAGTTTTTGAAACTAAGTTGGTGACAGTGAAATTCCTCACAGTGAGGAACACATTTTGTTATTTTGTTGCAGGTATCCGATCAGTATTTGGTGTATCCACGGCTAAAGTATCTGTATCAGGATCAGTGCATCCCTAACTCAAAGGACCTCTAAGTCTAACCTCTAACCCAAGTGCCTGTGTAAGCTTCACTCATAGAAACCACAATTAACATACTGAAACAAAACAGTTATTACTGGAAATGAACCTACTCTATGTCTGACTTCAGATGTGCAAGATGATAATAATAAACCTGAACAATGTTTGAGTTAAAGACCTTAGGCATTTTGGCTTGGTTGAGCAATGTTACATGGTATATAAAATTTGAATTTTGATTAAGTATACACTACCGGTCAAAAGGTTTCCTCCAATTTTTTATTCACATACAAGCAGTTCAATGTCTCACTGAAAGCATAGAACAAATAAACGAAGTTAAAAAAAGAAATCATGGAATCCACGTATATACCAAAATGTATTCTAAACTTTTGACTCATCACAGTAGCCACCTTTGGCAGATATAACAGCTGAACACACTCGTGGCATTCTTTCTACAATAGAAACCAAATATTCTTCAGAAAGTTCTTCCCAACTCTATTGCAGAAGTTCCCATAAATGTGTGGCACTTGTAGGTTGCTTTGCTTTCACTCCTGTCCAGTTCATCCCAAACCAGCTCGATAAGGGGTAAGTCTGAAGACTGTACTGGCCACTCCATGTTTTCAAGATTACCATCTTGTTCTTTTTTCCTAAGGTAGCTCTGGCATAGCTTGGACATGTTTTGGGTCATTGTCTTGCCAACTAGGCGCATACGAGACCGAATGCTGTGGTAGTCTTTTTGGTTCAGGGTGCTTCTCACTCTGTACAAGTCACCAACCCTGGATCCAGCAAAACAGCCCCACAAGGGCATGGTACCACAGTGTGTTCCAACACTACTTTTATGCAGACAGAGGGGGTTGTAAGTAATCCAGAAAAGTTGGGACACAAACTTTCAAGGCTTGATCAACCTCCATTGCTGCAGAACAGCTATGTTAACCCATTTCTTGTTCCCTGAAAAAAGCCTTTTTGTATAATTTTGGAATGTACATTATTTTTCAGTTTTGAGAAACCTTACCTCCTTTATTAACCTCTGGCAGTTCACCACTTACCATTGTACCATTTCAATCTATTCATTGGACTTGAGCTGCTTGAAAGTCAATAAAAAACTAGGAAAATTGGGGTGTTCTAAAACATTTGACTGGTAGTGTACGCTAGAGTGATAGTTTGATGGTTTGTGATAGTTTTAATCTCACAAGCTTTAGTTCAACTCTGCTAAGGTAGCACTTTTAAAAAGACCGCTGCAATTATGCTGTTATAACCCTGTTTCCTAAAACACGTCAACAACTTTGAGGACCGAGGAGCAGAGGAGCAGAGGTGTTAGTGATTGGAAAATCATGGGAATGGATTGCTAAAAAAAAAGCTCCTTATGACTACATGGTAAGTCAAGAACGCTCTCTAGGCTGTAGGCATACATGTTTCCTGGTCAATGTTCAAAAGAGGACTTCACCACAAAATACATCCTTCTTGTAATTGGACAGGCTGTGGTTTACAACAACACTAAAAGAAACAAGTAGAGTTCTGCAACAATGTTCTATGGAGTGATGAAACAATAATCAGCCTCTATAAAAACAAATGTAAAGTTCTCTTGGGTTGTCCAAACTCTTCGCCAGTTCAGCAGACATCAGAATCTTTGAAGAGTTCTGCAGGGAAGTTGCAGCAGCAAGATCAGACTTTCTCACTACATTTCTTGAGAAACTAGTGGCTCACGCTGCTCAGAGGTCTAACACATTAACATTAGATGTGGACTTTGAGGAGATAGCAAATAGGAGACATAAACTTTTGCACTGCCATCTACAAGAGCCTTTGTTGGATGATCGAAAATAAATATTTGTTGCAGGCTGCCATGGAATCGGTTAATGTATGTAATGTTTGCAGAGAGAGTAAAAGCACAGCTGAAAAAGTCGGTACAAAAAAATTGAGTCATTATAAAGAAACTTTATAAAGGAGAATGGATGGACACCCTTACCTCCAGAAAAAAAGAAAAAAAAAGTGAAGTGCCAACATCCGGCCATGGTAGCCATCTTCCATGGCTACCACTCTAAATATCAGAAGCTTGACTGCACAAAAGCAAACCCTCCGTTCAAGATGTTCCTAATTCTGCAATCTTTATAGTTTTCAAGATACACAAACAATCAAATTTGGATTTTGAAAGTCCAGGCTAGAATGTTTTGCTTGACAAAGTAGACATTTCATCAAGCTATTAATTAAAGCTGTACAGTTTGACCCTCTCCATCCTAAATGAACTCATGCCCAGAGAAGGCAGCAGCTTTTCTAAATCTTATACTTGAGTCCAGCTTTCAGAATGACTTTTCCAGCCTTTTTTTTTTTTTTTCAAAACAGGATTGTAAGAAGGCAGCATGGTGACTAAGTGTGGCCTCACAGGAGGAAGGTTGAGTTTGCGTGTCCCCCTTGGGTGCTCTGGTTTTTCCCACATTCCAAAGAAATGCACCCCTGTTAGAAACTCTGCATTATCCACTTAACTGCATTTGATTTAACTGTATTGAAATTTACACTAATGGGCTGAATATTAAATCCCGAAATACATTATTTGTTTCAGTTATTATTAAGTTCTGGAGCATCCAATAGGTTTTGAAATCCCAATAATGAATTAATAATCTTTTTCCTTAAGAATATTTGAGGCACTTTTTGGAGGAAATTAAAGTAGTTTTGTACTGACATCACTCACTCTGCTTTACAGACGCTACAGAATTAACTGTATTTCAAGAAAATCCAGCTGGTCATATGACAGTCATCTGTTTTCCCCGATTGTCTGCCTCTGCTCATGGAGTCCTAAAAATACCCCCCAGTCCCTGGATTACTGTAATCCAGAGTCTGTGTGTGTGTGTGTGTGTGTGTGTGTGTGTGTGTGTGTGTGTGTGTGTGTGTGTGTGTGTGTGTGTGTGTGTGCATGCGTTTACACCAGTGCATGGCCTGTATCCTTATTAAACTCTATATTACGACTCTTGCACCAAACTAAAGTCAACAATGCTGCAAGTAGTGCGCCCTTCACTGAATGAAACTTTTATTCAAAAAGGAAAGAAGGAGGCAGCATAGAGAGTATAGTGCCTCCTTCTTTCCTTTTTTGAAGGATGAGATGTTTCACCAGAGTATGAGATGTTCACCTCAGACATCTCATACTCTGATACGGTGACAATAAAATGAACCTATAAACCAACAAATTTCCAGTTTTCCCTCCAAATGTTGGCTTTTCGTTAACTTTCCCAAGCATTTCTCAGTCAATTGTATTTTGAGATAATCTCAAATGAATCAACACCCGCCATCCTTTGGAGATTAAAATACCTTTATTGTAACAGAGAAGCAGCACAGTGATGTACAGTACAAAGGAGTAGTTGAGACAATGGCAATTAAACAATCATTAGTGTGTATGATTAATGAGGAGAGCCTTCCATAACTTCCACACCCAATTTAATCTAATGATACCACTCATTTTCGTGTATTACCAGACTCTCATAGTCAGAGGGGGGTTAGTATGTGTGTGCTTTGTGTATGTGTGTTTGTGTGAGTGTGTGAAAGAGGGGTGTGTGTCCTGGGGCAGAGCTGCTGATAATCCATTGGTTGGTGATGCATCTGCAGAAGACAGATGGTCTGTGCAGCCTATGCTGTTGGACCTGTAAGCTCAGTTTGTAAGCAGTTTTAGCAACCAGGAAGCTGTGTATCAGGATTTCATGCCTGTGTGTGTGTCTGTGTTGTTGCCTCCTCCCACTTAGGGATTCTCCCTAAAGAGCTTTGATGCCTTCCCTGCATCACTGCACGGTCTAATCACTCGTACCAGCTGTCAGCGTGTCGCTCTCCCTCCTTCCTCTCTCTGCTGGCACCACTTAACCTCAGGTCCTCTGCAGTCGGCCATAATGGACTCTCACGGCATTCAGATTGAAACATGATGAACATACGTCAGCCGCTCATTGCTCTAACTGTTCTGTTCAGGCGCACAGATGGAGTACTATAGTATGTTTTGTCCTTTTTTTGAGTGTCTTCTCGAAATCATTTGCTTCCTGTCTGGTTGTTACTTCATTTTTGTTCAACTTCATGTGCTCTAAAAAATGTTGTTGAAGTTCTCCAAAGTGAGGTAAATCATTTTTCTGCGTCATTACACTCAAATTGTATAAACACGGAAATCTGTTTAATAAATGAAAAAATCTAAATCCACAATAAAAGACTAATTTAATGTCTTTAATGCCCATTTTAGATACATTTTATTGTAATTTTCTCAGGATTGTTTAGCATCTGTGAAAACTTTTACACTAATGTAAAGAGTCCAAAGTCTGACTGTTAAACAAGTTCTTCTGTATTTCCTATATTTATTTATTTGTTAAAATATAGTATCTCTAAATAAATATTCAAATTTTGTTTTAAGGCCCCGAAAAACATCACCGTATCAGAATATGTTTAGCCATAAAACTGTCTTTAAATGACCAGAATCAGCCTTAAAAAGACTGCAGATTGCAAACTTCACCTCATGTCTATTTAACTTCCCTGAGACAGAACTGAAGATTTTACTGAGTGTCCTCAACAGCAGCTACAATATTGTGGACCTTACAAATGTATCTATGACACAAATAGCAGGAGCTTATCATGGTTGAACACAACACTAACTTCATTTTGCACCACTTCACTTCAGACCTCTCCTGGATGAGCAAGATCAGGTTGCACCATCAGCTGAGCTTCTGTAGCTGCTCCTGCTGTTAATACCAACATTGTAGATTTACAACTACAGGCCTTCGGTTGCTCCTTTCAGATAAATGCTGCTGATTTATTAATCAGGGCAGATGACAGACAATTCAAAGCTTAATAGTCTGTGCATGGATTGAAGTGTCATGGCCCAGTAATCAATGTGCCCTTTGGTTCGTACTTTCAGTGTTTGAGGTCTAAGATTACACAAAAATTTGATCAACAAACTGTCCAAGAAAACACTGAGAGACATCACAGCTCTGAGGAGGCAGACTCAGCGGACTTGTGAAGTGTTTCTGTATGCTGCTTGTTCCTTGAAGATATTGTAAACCTCCTCCATCTTTGCAGATTTCTAAGGTGTTCTGAGACTGCAAGAATGCTCAGGGGGGATGGTCACGTTTAACCCCACTCTGCTCCGCCTGCAGTCACTCACACAACCATGACCTTTTTATAACACCAAGACCACTGTTGTCAAATAAAAAGAAGATTCTGACACATCTAATGCACATTTCTAAACACATCCTCTTTCTGTGATGAGTCCCGTGTTGGTGAAGGGTGGATGGGTAAAAGCTCTCAGTCAGTTGTTGGCAAGTCTAGAACCACCGGATCCTTCCAGCCCACCAGAGTGAGTTCTACCATTGCCAAACACTGTAGGAGAGTGCACCGGTAACCGCCACCAGATCTGTTACATGGACTGGTGTCTCAGAGATAAAGCTTCCATGGCAACTAGTGACACCTGAGATGGACGACCCAATCGATGAGACCCACAGTTCATCCTCCCCGTCCCTCCATCTCCTCTCTATTTGGTTGTCTTTTACAAAGATAGTACAAAAGAGATGTCAGAGTGTTTAGAAAGACTTTGGATTCCTTTACCTTGAAAAGCTGCGTGTCTGTCTTGTCCTATATTGGCACTACACATGATTGCCCAAACAAGGAGAAACAAAGCAAAAATGTGCTAGTGCCAAAATGGGCAAAGAAGACTGGATGTGAGGGTGAGATCAGATCCATCACTCACACTTGAATCACAATTGGGACACAAACACAGGTAGTGTGGTTCTGTCTCTACTCTGTTTATGGCCCTATGGTAATTCACTGATAGTGTGCTGTGACAGTGAATTCTACCAGTGCCATACACAGAACAGGAGGAGATGGAAGTGAAGTCCAACCATAATGCAACAGAGCAATAACAGCTACAGAAAGCTGCAGCAAAACATGAACAAATTTCCCTACAAATATGAATCCTGACTGGACTTTTATGTCTTTTCCATAAAACTACTGCTAACCTTTTTAAGTCTTGTGTTTTAGTGCCAGAGACTGTTCCGAGTGGAAATTATCAGGCTGTATCAGAATCAATAGCGTCCTTCCCTCATCTCTGGTTTGTCTAGCTCACAGGATGGGGAGTAAATCCAGCTATGCCATCTGCTGCTGGGCTACTGGATAGGCCTGTAGGTCTGTTTATCCCAATTCACCCAGTGTCTTTAAGTAAATCTGCACAGTGACGTAGATATAGCTCTAAATGTTAGCACTAGATTGTTTTGTATTTTGGCACATTTATGGCCTCCACGAGAGCCGTCCTGAACACGGTCTGAAGGTCTGCTACTCGGATTGATTCTGGCTGTAGGGAATGATGCGCTAAGTGATTTTTGAGATGCTTCAAATGGGTCCCAAAGCAGGGCTCATCTTCCCGTTTCCGGGAGAGATCAATACAGTAAAAAGCTTGAGAGAGAGAGAGAGGGAGAGAGAGAGAGAGAGAGACAGAGAGAGAGAGAGAGAGATCAAAACATCCTGAAGTCGCTCTTTCGCTCTTTTTAGCTGGTTGTTTTTAGTTGCTCCAAATATCTTGGCTGCTCTCACTATGGACCGGTGATTATTAGGTCACACATTTCCAAAAGATCTGATGGAGGCTGTAATTTTTCATAAATGGAATAAAATGAATTCAGGTCCTTCAGTTTTTATAATCAGACTACAGTGAAGGTTAAATTCACTGCACCTTTTACTTTGTTGAGATATTCAAATCTTTATGTCATGTCATTTGCAGTAATCTTGAAAACCAAATAATTAACTCATCATGAAGAGATACCACAATTTTCTTATTGGCATTGTGATGGCAATCAGCTTGACTACAGGCCACATAATTCCCTATTTTTTTTTTTTTTTTTTTTTTTTTTCTTTCTCTTTATTAAAATTTTGTGTTGGATATTTTTTTTTTCCTTAGAAAGATGATC
>VVAS01106436.1:0-12490 GCA_015103295.1 Ptychochromis oligacanthus | reverse complement strand
TCGATTTATACCTGGTCTAGTTTTAATGTACCTGTATTTATGTATGAAAAAAAATCCCTAATAACAATAAAGCATATAGCAGAAAATCCAGTTTCCGATTTTCAACACATGGTCCAAATCTTGATTGTTTGCGTTGTCAAAGGTGGTAAACTAAAGGTGGAGGAGCTGCTGCCACTATCAGGACCGAGGGCCCTTGCAGTACCGTCTTTGGGCGTTGGGGACGCTGTGGGCTGACTCTCCGAAACGCTCCGGAAGTAGTCGACACAAACCGGAGAAAGTACAAAATGGCCACAGCCAGCAGCATGTAGCGGACGCATCTGCAGCTTATTTCTTGTTTTAATTGGTCTGTTTTAACCGTTTCGCACTTGTTCCCATTTTTAACGGCTGACACAGAAACGACTCTTTACCGGAGATGGGAGTCCCAGCGTTTTTCCGTTGGCTTAGCCGAAAATATCCGTCAATCATTGTGCACTGTGTGGAGGAGAAGGTGAGTGGTTAGCACCGCGAGCTAGCGTCCAGTCCGAGAAACGTTAGCGGGGAGGGTTTTTAACGCTCTTCTCGCTGATTTAACGCTGTTTTCACCGCTGCCGGTGGTACGGGGAAGTGAAAGGTCTCGGCTCAGAAAGAAAACTCGGTGGCGGCGGCGGTTTGTGAGGCTGTAAACAGAAGCGCTTCTCTGCGGGTGGCCGGCGGAACTTCAGCTCCGCTAACGGCCGAGAACGAACGGCAGGAAATGTTTTCCAACCACCCTCACGGACTTTTACTCCGGATATTTGGATGAGTTTAATTTGATTTCTTGTTGCATTGGTCCACTGAGTTCTTCTTTTTATCAAACACACAGTGCTGTGCAAAAGTCTTGAGCCACCCCTCATTTCTCCATATTTTGCTCCCGAGGAGCCAAACTTTCTTGAGCAGCAGCTCTCCAGGCTTTTCTGAAGGGCTTTCAAAGTTTTCCTTTGGACATTGGCTGCTTTTTCACTCATTTTCAGTCCAGTCCTTGTACCTGACCATTTTCAGAGGAATGTTTTTTTGTTTTTGTTCGTTCGTTAGGCCACTTAACTCTTGACCAATGAATGATCCAAGCATTAAAAAAAAGGCGCCTAACTCAAGGGATGAACCAGAGAACAGAACAAAAGGCAGAAACATCCAAAGAAGAGCTTTGAATGTCCTTCAAGAAGCCTGGAGAACTATTCCTGAAGATTACCTAAAGAAATTCCAAGAAAGCTGCCTGAGAGAGTTCAGGCTGTGCTGAAGAATAAAAGTGGTCACGCCAAATACTGACTTTCAAGCTCCTTAGAATTGTACAAACTTATATGCTGTATTTCCATGTGTGTTTGCACATTTTTCATTAACTCTTTCCCCCGTAAGGACGACATTTGACGACCTTCAGACAGGCGGGTTGTACGCCAGCTCCCGTCTCTTGAATGCCTTCAGGGAATTTCTACACAAGACTCATTTGGACTCAAGGATGAACTGATTATAATTTGGTGCAAAGGTCAACATCTGTGCGATCTGTGAAATGTAGAAATGTAACTGCAATGACTGTGATTGGCCCGTTTAGTACTGTTGTTTCCTCCTGTGCATTTCCACCTACTTCTTCTGCTGCCACTTTTTGAATCAACTGGAAGAGAATGGATCAGCTTGAATAGAGACAGCCCTCCTCCAACTAGTGTTTTGGTGGCGAGATTGCGAAACAACACAGGGACAATCAGCAAGAGTGTAATTAACTGCAACTGCGTAGGCGGCATCTTAGGGTCTGCATAGATTGAACACAGAAGTATAAATTAAGTTTGACGTCACCTTGTTTTTATTTTTGGTGTTTTACTTTTATTTTATTGGGCATTCATTTCTTGAATCATATGTGCCTCTTCATTTGGATATCATTTTGAAATGTATCAGTGAATCTGAAAAGTGATTATACAACTAAAATAGTGCAATGTAACTCCAAAACCTAATGTCCTGTTACCCAATGAAAACACTGAGTGGTGGCAGTTGACAACTGTACAATCAGTGTGTGTTCAGGCCTTTACTAATACGGATATGAAGGTCTAGAGCATTTTTTTTATTATTGCTTTATCTGAGGATTACTTTTGTTTATCTACAAAATTATAGCAAATGGTGATTAAATTCCTCACAGAAATGTTCCCATAGACCAAAGTGACTTCTTCACCGATTTTTAATCCATCGGAGTACAAAATCTAAGCACATTCAATTTACCATCATGTGTGAGGGGGGAAAAAAAAAGATCAAAACAGAAAAAATACTAAACATTTGCTTAAAATTGACAAATTGATTGATAAATCAGTTGACTTCTTTGCCTCCTGAGTTGCAGCTCTGACGCTGAACAGTTTTCTGGAAAAAAGTGTCTTCAGATGAAGTGATTCATTTGTTTCCTTTTGTCTTCACAGGGGAAAGAGTGTAATGGAGTTCGTATTCCCGTCGATACCACCAAGCCAAACCCCAATGAGGTGGAATTTGACAATTTGTACTTGGACATGAACGGGATCATTCACCCCTGCACACATCCAGAAGACAAGTAAGAACTGCTTTCTGTTTAGTCTGGACATTTAGGGCTTATTTTCTGTCTTTACAGCTTCAGACAGAAGCATCTTTTCTCAGAAGTCTTTACTTTCCAGTGTTTTATATCATTTCATTGAAAGTCTGTAAATCTTGAGGGTCTTATTGTAAATTATGTATGTAATTAAACAACCAAACGGTTTCAGTACAGTAGCATTTTATATTCACTATAGAATACCAGATATGTTTTAAAAGAAGTTTGGTGTGTCATATCCACACATATAGGAGTACGAGTTTAAAAATGAAACCGTAGTAAGCCTTGGTTTCGTCTCTTCCTGCACAGACCGGCTCCCAAAAACGAAGATGAGATGATGGTCGCCATTTTTGAGTACATTGACCGTTTATTCAATATCGTGCGACCGAGGAGAGTTCTCTACATGGCCATCGATGGAGTGGTAAGTCGCTGCCAGTAACTGAAAAATTCAACCTTTTTGTTATTCACACATTTTAGACATTTTAAATCGTAAAGTAAAGGTAACCTCTGAAAATTTCCTTCTGACCAACAGTCCAAAATGCAAAGATATTGAGCTGTCAGTCGTGTGATTAAGAAACCATATCATGTCCTTAAATGACAAGATAGATGCTTTCTAACAACCCAATACTCTAATGTTTTTGTTTATCAAAATAGTTCCAAATATAGCGAAAATAGTTAGCAGCATTTCTGATTACTATTACTAAGTGTAGATTTGAGTCCAATTTAACTTTTAGGTGAAGCTCTGTTTGTGAACTTTCGTATCCTGGTAACTGAAATTTGAAGTGCTGCCATAATAAATGATGACAGGCTGAAACAAACTGTTATCTGGAAAGCTGTTGACAGATTGTTATATTCTTTAGCTTCTTGCAGTGACTTTGAGTTAAGTTATAAACTGTTTACACTTATTGAAGAAAACTGGGTGAATATTCTGTGGGAAATGTGCATGTTTGCCAGACACATGGAAAAATTAAAAAAGTTCTATTTGTTAAGTCCTTTTCTGTTAGTCTTGTATTAAGTAGGAAACAGTTACTAGGCTTTGTGGCCCGCTGCTGTGTCTAAAAATAATCTTGTTTTTAGTGTTGTGTAGATGTGACAGTAGCTTTGGTGAAAACTCTGAAATGACACCTGTTTAATTCTGCCCAGGCTCCACGCGCCAAAATGAACCAGCAGCGCTCTCGACGGTTTCGTGCCTCCAAAGAAGGAGTCGAGTTGGCAGAGGAGAAGAATCGCATGAGGGAGGAGATCATCCAGAAGGGTGTGTGGTATTTTTGTTCACACTGATGGACTGTAAATACAGATAATTTTATGTTGTGAACAAGTATACACAAACCTCATGTGTTACACAACTTATATGCAACATTCTCTTCCTGGCAGATGAGTATTTTTTTAACAGGAGGTTCTTATTTAAAATTGTGCCCATCTCACTGAAGTAAAGTTCGCACACACTGAGTGAGGAGACACTTCCATTCCTAGCAAGTCTCATAATACAGGCCAGCAGTCAGAGGCTAAAGCAGCTGCAGATGCAATATTATGAACATTAATACAGCAGCAAACATAAATTTGTCCTGTAAAGACATAGGAGAGCAATGATGTCGTTCTCTCCCTCTACGTGTTTTCTAAACTGAGCTTCAGTTTTTTTTTTTTATGTTTTTGTAGATAATATGACAGCAATAAATGAGATTTCCTCACTTTGAAACTGTCAGACCTCCCCAAGTTTATAAAGCAGAGTTTTTCCAACTTGAAATGGGCCTCTGTGGGTTGACTGCCAATGTAAGCACATATAGTTAAGAGAATGAGTCAGTGTTGCCTTACTTAACAGAAGTCTCAGCATTTTCCTGGTATTTTTGGCCATTTAATAAACAAATATGTGTTTTAAACTTGAGTAAATTAAACCTCATAAAATCCTATTTTCCTCTGATGGAAGGCTGAAGCCAGGAAAAACCCTGTAAAGAAAGTTTAAGGAAAAGCAAGATGGTTTTTCAAACTGATGTTCATTTGTTTCATTTCAACTCAGTTTAAGTGTCTCTGCTTCTGTTTTTCTGCTCTCCGTTTCAGTGTGTGTAAATTCCAGCTTGACTGATTGGCAAAGGCGTAACGCCACAGGGCGCCAACTCTACTTTCTATGAAATATTCCTACTCAGTATAACTTTAATCTTACTTTTCATCTCTACAGGAGGTTATCTTCCTCCTGAGGAGATTAAAGAAAGGTTTGACAGCAACTGTATCACTCCAGTAAGTTTTCTGTATTCACTGAAAGTCTTGGCTAACTTTTATTTAACTTTTTTAATTTCACTTTTATTTACCTGTAATAGTATAATTACAGGTTTCATACTTGAATGGATGATTAAATGACTTGTGTCTACAGGGAACAGAGTTCATGGACAACCTTGCACACTGTCTGCGATACTACATCGCAGAGAGGCTCACCAACGATCCAGGATGGAAGAATGTTGTTGTGAGTTAAATTTAAATATGGGCAGATGTTACCAACCTGTAGTTAATTCTTTTATAATCAACTAAAAAGAAAATAAATAACAGTTTAATCCTCCTTACTTCCCCTTTGTAGTTTTCAGCCCTTGGCAGTTTACATATTCAGTTTTCGGTTACTAAACTTTAGTTTCTTCTTTATCCAGGTCTTCCTGTCTGACGCCAGCGTTCCAGGTGAAGGTGAACACAAGATTATGGACTTCATCAGGAGACAGAGAGGTACACGCGTTAACTCTTAATACTCATCGCAATACAAAAGATTTCATTAAAGGGGACCTATTAGTATAGTTTCAGCTCCATATTCTTGGCTCTACTAGTATAGCTTTGTATGGTTGACAGATTAAATTAATCCTCATTTATCTTATACTGGGCCTTGGTGCAGCCCCTCAGTTCATCCTCTCTGAAACAGGATGTTTTAGGTCTTCGCCATTAAAGCCAACTTTCATCTGACTGGCTGTCCCTCCCAAACAGAAGGTTTGAACAGCAAATGTGTTGGGCTTCTGTGCCTGGGATGACCATATTAGGGACATCCTCTCTCCATGACATCATACAGAGCTAAAAGCAGAATAGATTAGAGCAGTCTGAAGCCTGAGCTTATTATTTGAAACCTCAACCATGTTTAATATGAACATCTACACTGCAGAATGCTACAGCATAACTGGAAAAAACAACAAAGATGCATGTGACATTCAAAACAGACACAAGCGAATATGGAATGCATCTAAGTGGATTCATGTAAAGTACACTGGACAAACTGCAGCAGGCAGATTTCAGTCAGAATGAACACAAAAATATAAGTGTTTATTATCATGTTGACTCAGATTTATGATACGTGACCTGTGATAACCAAACGTCAAGTACAAATCTTCACTACAGACTCAAACACACCGTCTGATCTTTTGTTGACTCGATGTTTATGGTTCACTTCCACAGCTCAACCCAACCATGACCCCAACACACACCACTGCCTGTGTGGAGCTGACGGTAAGCCTTCAAATCCACCCTCTGACACTCAGGATAAGTGCTCTTAATAGAAACAGTTTATCTCTTCTGACCTGACATATTCAAGTGACTTTGTGTTGCTGCCTGAATGACTAATTTATATTTTAACAAAGTAGTCCTCACTTTCACTGTGTGTTTTCTTTGCACGTCAGCTGACCTGATCATGCTGGGCCTGGCTACGCATGAGCCAAACTTCACCATCATCAGAGAGGAGTTTAAGCCCAACAAGCCGCGACCCTGCGCTCTCTGCGGACAGATAGGCCACGAGATCAAGGACTGTCAGGGGATGGCCAGAGAGAAGCAGGGCCAGGTGAGGAACTCTGCTCTGAAGTTTATGTCCCTATTAGCACTGCCCTCTGAAAAATGAAGCTTTAAGATCCACGGTTGAGTACGATTCTTCGAGTGCACCATTTGTTTGTCTACATAACAACACTGCCTGTGTGGCGCTTGTGGTTAACTGACGAGAGAAGCTAAAATCTGAGGTGGAGTGATGTTTTACTGCCAAGCATATACATTTTTTTTTTCCCCCCAGAAATGTTTGGGATGTAGGGACCGACCACAAAGTACATAGTTTCACTGTAGCAGCTGTTCAGATGTGTTCAGCTGTGTTTGCTGATCTAAAAAGGAAACGAGGGTCCCATTCATGAAAAATTATGCTGCAGAGTTGCTCCAAAAATTTATCGGCTCACAAGCTACAGGCTGCACTAAAGACATGGCAGCATTTTTTACTGTAGAATAAACTTTAAAAAGTTAATAAATTTTGGTGATTTTTTTGTGAGGCTTCTCAAACTGTTTCAAGAAGAGCTACATAATGGAGATGTGGGAAACCGGACATCACTAGTAGATGGATGACTTTACAATTACCTAAACAGCTTTGTGTTGAACCTCCATCCAAAATGAAGCTGTCGTGGCATTGCCAAAAAACTGCAGTTCTAATGACCACTCCAAAGGGAGTCAGTCCCCATAGACCCCCCATGTTAAAGTGTCCAACTTTACAGCAGAAATAAACATGCTTAAATGATTTGAATATACTGTCCCGCCAAAAACAATTGTATGGGGAGTTAATTATTTCATAAGTCATCTGTTTGGATTTTGTTAAGGCTTACAGGTGTGACTGCTTTGACTTTGCTAGGTGTAAGCACCTCTAACTTGAGTCAATAACTGCGGCTCCTGGCCGTGCTTGTGGTGTCTTTTGGAGCATTTTAATTCAATTATCTGATGGATTTTATGGTTAATTAAACATAGCAGAACATCCAAGAAATTTGCGCTTCAGTTTTGGTGAGTGAAATTTATCATTTTATCAGTCTGTTCCTTAGCAGTTGACAAGTTTCTATATCTGTCCATCTGTCTGTTACACCTGTACAGTTTATGGGTGCAAGTTGCTAACTAAGCTAGCTAGCGTTGGATAGGATGGAACGTTCGATAGGGTTGTCCATCTTTTATATACAGGTTTACAAAAGCTGAAAAAATGCACATCTCACAGTTCACATACTGCGATGCTCCAGTTTATTGTACCGTGACAACTGTGAGTTTCGAGCACACCTGCCCTTCATGAGATTGGTCTGCAGGTTTCCCATGATTCATAAGAAGCAGCTGTATTTTAGTGAATTTTACACAAGCTTTAGTTGATAACTATTTTTGACTTATTTAAAGACATATTAAGTACTTTTAAATGTGTCAGACTCCATTTAGAACACAATATGAGCTATGTCAGCAGACTGGATGTATGAACCCTGTGACTGTTTTCTTCTCTTTCAGCATGACGAGTTTGCAGACACGGTGCCGGTGTCTGAGCAGGAGTTCATATTCATCAGACTGTGTGTTCTGCGGGAGGTCAGTCCCTCATGCTCACTTTGTCAAACTTGCTTTCTTTTTTTTTCACAGCAGGTTGTCTTGTTAATTTTAGGATCAAAATATTTACATCCTAACTATAAACTTTTTGTGATCTGATTGCACGCTATGGATGCGATTAGTTTTGAGTTTTACAAAAACATTTAGCAATAAATCAGTGTTCTGCCTTTTTGTTGCTTAAAATGATGGTAATAAACCTGAGGCACATCTGAAATACCTTTTTCTAACAGTCCATCACCAGCTGTCTTAAAGACCCATCTGGTCTGCAGCATATTTATGAAAAGTCTGTGCATATGTTCAATATTGCAGAAATTTATCTCACTGTTTCTGTTCTGTTCAGTCATATATAGGTCAGCTCTAAGACTCCAGGCTTGCCTTGAAATATAAAAATACTGTATGCTGTAAATTCATCAGCTTTTCTTATTTCTCAGACTTTAATCAAAGATAAATGTTCTGTATTAGATCTGCCTGTATCTGTTAAGGACAGCGTTTTAACTTGAAAGCAGTGCCGAAGAGCCAAGTGCGGCTTCAATGGTAAAGTCACCTTATACAATAAACTCAATAAACTCCATTAATTCTTGTATTTTTTTCTACTGTTCAGTACCTGGCCAGAGAGCTGACCATGGCCAGCCTGCCATTTCCCTTTGACTTTGAGAGGAGTGTGGACGACTGGGTCTTCATGTGCTTCTTTGTTGGAAATGACTTCCTGCCGCATCTTCCGTCCTTAGAAATCAGGTGAGCATCAGTTTGTCCATCCTAAAGCTGCTTTATACATTTCTTTCGTCAGGGACCGCGATTCTGAAACACGCTGCTTAAAGGTGGTTTAGATTTACGAAGAAGTGGTAACAGCTGTGTCTACAGTGGAAAGGGTTATTCAAGAGCACATTACAAAGAACTGTCATAAGTTTAGTTTTATGATGTGTATGCCCAACATGTTTCCCTAGAGAAGGTAGAAAAGCCTGCTGTTCATCAGAAAATAATGCACACAGAGGCTCCATCTGAAATTACTAGCGATCAAGTTACATGAATTTAGTTTCCAGTCAGAACATCTAAATCACCTTTACATTAATCAAAGAATTGGGTAAAAAATAGCCACTATAATGGTTTGCATTGTACTATGATGTAAATGGGCGGTCAGAGAAAACAGCAGGGTGACGACTTCAAATCTTGGATTACAAATATGCCTTGTAGTGATCAACTACAAACTGACAAACAATAAATAAATAAAATTAAATAAAGTTGAGTTGAAATTTTCAGTGTATGTTCAATATTTCATCCCCTTTAATGAAATGAATGCTGAATGGCTCATCTTTGGCTCACTGTTTGTTTTTCAGAGAGGGAGCAATAGATCGACTGGTCAGAATCTACAAAGACGTTGTGCACAAAACTGGAGTGAGTACCATAGGTTAGCACTGCACTGCACTGCACTGCAGAGAGCAATGTCCATGGTTTTTCTTGCAAAACCAAAGAAAGTATTGTTCTAATAAAAATTATTTTTCAGCTAGTTTTATTAACCAGTTTTTCATTTAATTATTTAATCAAGCTTAATAGGGGGGGGTTCTGAAAAAGTATTGTGTGAAGTGTAGGTGATCTCTAAGTTACAGAGTGACCAGTCCCGTGTTTGTTTTTTTTTTTGTTGGGTTTTTTTTGTCTGCAGGGCTATCTGACACAGAACGGATATGTCAACCTGGAGCGAGTTGAGATGATCATGCAGGCTGTGGGCGTAGCTGAGGACAACATCTTCAAGAAACGCAAAGAGGATGACGTGAGATTTCATTCTCTTTCTTTACTCAGATTTAATCCTTTAGATCTGACATGAAGAGGAGTAAATGTTTCAGTGTTTTTGACTTTGCAGAGTCTGTTTTATCAATCACAGTATCTGGTTTTCTTTCTTGTAGGAAAACTTTAAGAGGAGAAATAAAGAGAAAAGAAAAAGAATGAAAGTGAGTAAAACGAATTGATGATACTGATGATACTTCAGCGTTGCTCTATAGGAAAAAAATTACTATCTGGGATCTCTGTTTTGCTGTCCGATGTGAGGCTGTACTGAACTCTTCTGGTGTTTGTAACACTAGTGTTTAGTCTCCATTTTCAATGCAGAATCACCTCCTAAAAGCTGAGGAAAATCCCTTTAAAAGTGTTTTGTTTTCGTTATTTATTTCTGATTGTTTGTTGGTGTGCCCATGTATCTGTATTTATAACTGTGTTATTACATTTAATATAAATCAGTATTTATCTTTTTGGCTCGTGGCAAAATTATTACTTTCCCACCCCATCTGCTGCAATTAATCAGTTGGAATAAATCAGAAAAATAACAGTTCGATATTTTTTTAGTAATTGTGCTGCTCCGAGTCTTGGCTGATATGGCCATGTTCCTGGTCAGTCATCTAGAGACAGCCATTGTCCAAACATTCCCACTGATCCAAATGTTTCTTAAAAGTATCTGAAACTTAAGACATGCTGTTTTATTATTGAGACACGATACTTGCATTCTGATCCTATGTAAGACTGAAGATAACAGTCATGTCTCTATGTTGAGTTTGGTTTTTCTCCCCGTGTTTCTGCAGGCGGAGGAGCAGGGCCCTGCCTACCTGACCACAGGTCAGTTTGCCCCTCAGGCCCTCGGGAGAAGAGACCGACCCGAGGCCGTCCACAATGCACGGCACCAGGCCTACGACATGAGGATGCAGTCCAACAAGGTAGCACAGACTGTTTGTACCTGACAAAGGATTTCTCTTAATTTATTCTTTTAAATAAAAAGTTTTGGATTTGTGTATTCTGAAATATTCTAAAGCATTTGAGCCTTGATGGTTTAGTAGTGTAGTAACAGATTCGCCTTGCACGCAAAAGGTCACTGGTTCGATTCCAGCCGGAGACACTTGTCCCCTAGGGGTTGCGCCAGGAAGGGCATCCGGCGTAAAAACTCAGCCAAATCAAACATGCAGAGCTACCGCTGTGGCGACCCCTTGACAAGGGAGCAGCTGAAAGTAGCTTCTATTTGAGCCTTGATGGTCATAGTTGTGCAAAACTTCCTAAAAATGTATGTAAAATAAGTTCAGTCGTACAGATTATAGTTTACTGTTGTTGTGATCTCGCACTCTGAGATTTTATTCACTGAGAAAACTCTAATTAAATAGTTAAGCATCCATACTTATCACAGCATATTGTGTATATATATTTGTGAAGCTGCACTGTGATCTTTTTAGTCACGTAATGATTATAGCACTCCTGTGCTATCAGGAAGAGGAAGATGTTTTGAAATGTGACTTTTCGTGGCTGAGCCATGATGTTTTACTTTTTTTCTTCAGAACGCTGCTCAGTCCTTAAAAGCCATGATGAGGAATGGAAGCAATGTAAGTTGTGTCAAATATGTTGATATGTTTTTTTCTTAAAAGTGTGTTGAGGTGGACCTGGTGCACTAATTTTCAGTTCCATATTTTTTATTTTTGGACTGCATTAGAGTAGCTGGGCATGATTCACAGTTCAGAATAATTAATCTAACTGAAAAAAAAAAGCGCTTTGAGGGCTCAAACCAGAGCTGATAAAGCGCTATATAAGAACCAGTCCATTTACCATTTACCATTTAACCTTGGTACAGCCCCTCTGTCTGAAACTAGCTGTTTAAGCTTGTCTTCCTTTAAGCTAGCTTTCTTCTGATTGGCTGCCCCTCATAAACAGAAGATTTAAACAGGAAGTGGGAGTGGCTTGTGGGATATCAAAAAGAGCTGTGTAAATGAGATTACCATATTGGGGATCTCCCCTCTTTGTGACATTACACAGAGTAAAGATTGAAAAATAGTTTCTGACCAGTGTTTGGAGCCTGAGCTTCTACCGCACAGACTACTGGTATATACACTGACCTCATTGTTAGAAACCTTGGCCTTTTTCAGTATATGTATCCAGTATATGCAGCAGCACATATGTAACAGAAAATAACAAAAAACAACTTGAGTAGAGAAGGACCAAAATATGAACCTTTCTTGAGTGATTATCAGTATACTAGTTACTTTTTGTTGATCCTCCAAAAAGACCAACTCTAAAACAGGTTAGTAATGATGTATATGTTCACTCTGTGATTCATGCAGTAACAGTCAGAAGACTATTTAAAGCTGGCAGACACATTTTTATCTTTTTTAAATCTTCTACAATATGTAAACTTGTTTTATTGGCCTTCGTACTTGGCCAGAACCTGCAGCTACTCTGCTCGCGCTGTATGGCTTTGTTTTTAAGTAACACTAATCCACTACTTGCTTTTTATTAGTGACAATTGCAATAAAGTTTATTTGAATTGGATGGCTTCGTTCTCAAAAGAGAGAGAGTCAGTGCTGTTAGTTTCCAGTAATCATGTGTCTCATCTTAATGAAAGTATCCAGCATTTCCAGAATATATTATTTTTTTAAACTTAAGAAAAAATTTTCCATATTGTTTTTTTTTTTGTTGTTGTTGTTTTTTTTGTTTTCTCTGCTGTACCCAAAACATGCCACCCTGCAAAAAATGCAGTATAGTTTTGTGTAGTTTTTCACCTTTTATTTTCCTCTTTAGAGTAATAATTCTTGTCAAAACATGAGCCTTTTAGACCATTTTAACCTGTTACGTATT
>VVAS01106433.1:0-15196 GCA_015103295.1 Ptychochromis oligacanthus | reverse complement strand
TCTTCTTCCTCTTCCTGATGCTTCTCCTGTGTGTCTCTACTGGCTTTCTGCATTTGGTTTATTTATTTAATTCACTTTTTTAATTAATTCATTTTTTTTTTAGTTGTATCTTTTTTTTCTCCCTATGTATATTCTTGGCTGTATTCTAATATAATATAATATAAACCTTAAGTAGAAACAACACAACATTAGCACTTATTTCGGGCTGTGGGTTCGATCAGGTAGCTGTCATTCTGAGAACTTATTGTTTCACTGGGGGTAGGGCAGTCATGAGATAGTCTAGAGTGAATGTTGCCCTGTGCAGCTAGAATGACAGAAATGTAACCTTCATAGGGTTAAAACAATTCTGGCATTTTTAGATGAGATTATGAATTAATAACTAATAATGACATTACATGTTTTTACTTGCAGTATCCCCTTTATTCAAGTATTTGACATCACACCACAAGACACCTTAAATTCACCATTTTGATTTCAAAAATCAAATGAGCAGCAGCCACCTGACTGCAATCACCAGTGACCACCACAATCACTTGGAAGATACACTCAACAGCCACTTTATTAGGCCCATCGTGCTGGTACTGGGTTGGACCCCCTTTTGCCTTCAGATCTGACTTAATTCTTCGTGGCATAGATTCAACAAGGTGCTGGAAATATTCCTCAGAGATGTTGGTCCATATTGAAATGATAGCATCACGCAGTTGATGCAGATTTGTTGGCTGCACATCATGGACGTGAATCTCCAGTTCCACAACATCACTGTCATGCTCAAGAAACCAGTTTGAGATTATTTGACGTTTGCGACATGATGCATCATCCTGCTGGAAGCAGCCATCAGAAGATGGGTACACTGTGGTCATAAAGGAATAGACGTGGTCAGCAGCAATACTCAGGTAGGCTGTGGCGTTTAAACAATGCTAAAGGAAATACCTCCCACAACTGGCAGCCTAAACTGCTGATGCAAGGCAGAATGATCGATGCATTTATGTTGTCTATGCCAAATTCTGCTGTAGCTCAACTGCTTCAAGGTTTGACGTGTTGTGCATTCAGAGATGCTCTTCTGCATACCTCGTAATGAGCGGTTATCTGAGTTACTGTTGCTTTCCTGTCAGCTTGAAGCAGTCTGGTCATTCTCCTCTGACCTCTGGCTCAACAAGGTATTTTCCTCCAAGAGAACTGCCGTTCACTGGATATTTTCTCTTTTTCGGACCATTCACTGTAAACCCTAGAGATGGTCGTGCGGGAAAATCCCAGCAGATCAGCAGTTTCTGAAATACTCAGAACAGCTCGTCTGGCATCAACAACCATGGCACGTTCAAAGTCACTTAAATCACCTTTCTTCTCCATTCTGATGCTCAGTTTGAACTTCAGCAGGCTGTCTTGACCATGTCTACATGCTTAAATGCTGCCATGTGATTGGCTGATTAGATATTTGCATTAACAAGCAGTTGAACTCAACAGATGCACCCAATAAAGTAGCCAGTGAATGTATATTTCTCATACACAGTTGTAAGTTTTCCTTTTTGTTTTGTTTCGTTTTTTGTACTTCAACTACACGTCTGTAGTTAGTTGAGAGAGGATATCCTGCCGCAGTTAGTCAGGCAATACAAAATTTTCCACAGTGGCACTAAACAAAAGTGATGGACTGTACAGTACACCCCTCTGCCTCTGTTATGATCTATACCAACTCCTAAGAGAAATATCTGGCTAAGGGCTTGACTCTGTTACCTAGCTAGTCTCTCATGGTTTCTTCTCTGTTGTTTGGTGCTTCGGAGAAAGTCGGTTTACCTAAAAATAAAGCTGAGGAGAAGAGTGAGAGGAAACCAAAGGTATAGCCCTTAAAAGAAAGGATTGTGGAGAAACCTGCAGATGAATTCTGTGAGTTTGTCACATTACAAAAATAATTTCTGTTGTTAATAATCTTAAAAGATTATTGTTTCCTTTTTTTTTTCTTTTTTTTCTTCTTTTTTTTTTAAAAAAAAAACATAGTAAAAGATCAATGTTAAACTATTAGTTTGTGTCCTCTTCAGAAGCTGTTATGTGCCCTGCTTAAAAGTAAACCCTTTAGGGTGGTTTAAATTAAATAAGATAAATGCTTCAATGCTTTACTGCCAACACCCGAGAAAGTGTGTGAAATGAGAAAGTATGTATTGTGTAAGTGTAAAATCAGATTTCCAAAATCAGTTTTGGTTTACCCGTTTTGTTTTTTTTAATTAAACGAAATAAACAGATACAATTTTGAGATTTCTTTTTCTACAGCTGGCAACATTTCCACACTGGAAATGACATGAAACCATGAAACCAAGAAGATTTTAGTGTCAAGTCAGTGGAGAAAACAAATATGAGAATTCTTCCTCCGCAGGACATAAAAATACAGCATTTGCATTCCTGAAACACACCCCAAACAGTGGATGCTGTCCTCACTCCTGTCACCAAACACCTGAATGTTGTCTCGTGTTTCATGATGTGTGCGGTGGGACTTGGCTTTTGCGTGTGAACGGTCCAAGCAAGGAGCTTTAACTGCAGCTTACCTCTGAAATTCATCCAAAACCACCTTGATCCTCTTTCGGCTGGCACTGTCGGAGATCTCTCTCTGTCTCTCTTCCGGTCTGGCTGTCTGTCTGTCTCTCTCACCCACTCTCCTCTTTTCTTTTGTGCTGTTAGGTTTACTTATCTTCCCAGCTTCCCTGAACTATCTTGTTTCTCTGTCATTCCGTTGTGAGGGTGATCTGTATGTGGGTGATGAGGGTGTATCTGTTATCTGGAGGGAATATCTAGATTCAACACAACCTTGACTAGCAAGTATGCCTGTTGAGAAAGTACATAACTCTACTTTATTTACTGACTTAACCAGAAAAAGAATCTGGGTATTTAGGGTGACGTGAGGAAGATATGAGGTTAAAACAGAAAAAGAAAGGGGCTTTGTCTTCACTGTTAAGATTGAACTTTTTTTGGCATCTGAGTTTAAACAAACTGGTAGCCAAATGACACCTGGATGTTTAGTCTATTAACCAACTGCAAGCACACACATTTCCAGAATAATACAGAAGCCTTAAAGGAATTTGTCAGCAAGGTGGAGATGTCACATCCCACTTTAACTGTGCTGATGTGCTTCATTGGTACAACCAGCTCCACCTTCTCGAAATAACTGGTTTGTGCTGACAAGACAATGAACTTCAGACAGTTTTGGGAGAATCAGGTCGGGACATTTCATGCAGTTTACTGACTCACATGTTGCACACAGCAGGAAAGAGTCAACTTCAGATGCACTACTGGGAATATTCTGTGTAGTTTAGGCGAGGATGCTGCCAGGATACAGTGTGTGCCATTTGCTAGCAGTGAATGCACTAGAATATTAGCTGCACTACTTACACACTGCAGCAATCAGACATCCCACGGGCAGAAGAAGACTGGCTAAAATCTCACACAGACCTCTGTCAGGTAAGTCCTAGAAAAGTTCAGGGCTGCATGACTCAAAACAGCTTATGAAAGAAAGTTGCTGTTCAGAAAATACTCACATTCTGATCTAATAAAATGAAAATGCTGATTCACAGCTTCAAGAAAACAGCAAACTCTGAGCAGCTTGATGGATTAAAAAAAAAAGCTACTCACCAACTCTTTTGGAACTTAGTCTTACTTGTCACCACCTGATATAAGTATGGATTGTTTTGTACTTGTAAGAGGAACTTGAGATATATATATATATATATATATATATTTCTTTTCCCCCATAATTTATAAAGTCTGGAATGAACCGTAAATGCATTTATAAGATGTCTTGATAAATTTGATAAATTTTGGATGCTATTAATTGTTTCATAAATAGCAGCTCTGTGCCTACAGTAATCAAAAAATCAGAGAAGTGTATAGCAGCTTTCATGGCCCTCTCGGCTCTGATTCAAGAGCATTCTTTTTGGACGCCATTCGTTCATTTATTTTGGGCTCATCCATCCGTCTCTTTCCCTTTCTCTCTACCTGTGCCAACTCTGTGTCAGTGGTGGATAGGCATTGTCTATTTTGTCTAACTATCCCCTGTTGGGTCTCAACCACCCCCAAGGGAAGCCTGTGTTCTTTGGGCAAGATACAGCTTTGGGCCAAAACCACTGTCAACAAGGGGAACAATTTGGCTGGCAAGGGCCATATTTACAGATTGGTGAACCACAGCTTCATTTAGCAGTGTTCTTTCGTCAGTAAACACCACAGGACGGTATCTTTCTCAGATCTCAAAAGGAGAAACAGATAGAATTATGCCATGCAGCCCAAAGTTGGTCTATGCTGACCACGGCTTGGACCGCCATTGTTTAGAAGTTCAGAATGGCCAAATGATCTGATAACACAAGTTTGTCATGGCATGTAACTTTGTCCACATTCCTCAGTGACCGAGGAATGTGGTCCCTCGAAAGGCTTCGCCTGTGGCCTCAGTTTGGAGGGTGTGTGGTGTATTTTGAATCCATCAGACTCTTTTCTTGTACAACCCTGAATATTGAGAGGGACTTTTCTAAAAATACCATGATTAAGGTGTTGTGGTTTTTCACATGAACACTTGAATCAAACTCCCTTTGGGACACTGAAAATATACAAAGTATGTTAATGTGTCAATATATGGCAATCCTGAGTCTTGTTATCACATTGGCCTACATTACACAGCGGGCAGATTGGTATGCAAACAGAGAACTGGTTTGGAGTTTGGGGTCAGAAAAGGCATTGAAGCTAAACATACTCCTGTCATAAAGTTATATTTGGGACAGATGAGACCAATAAACCAGCACCAGTCTGCAGCCCATGAAGTCCGGCCATGAATTGGTGGTATAGACAAGAAGGAAAACAGATCTTTACTGATAAAGTCTGCTTCTGTGATTCTAGTTGCATTTTTGGTTAGAAGTTGCCAAGTAATCACTTTTAGAAAACTGTGTTTGCTGTAAGTATAGCAGAAGCAAATTAGAAAAGCTGACTCAAACGTCTGTAACAAAGTTCTAATTCATATGTCAAGAAGCGAATAAACTGAAGCAATAACAAGACTGTGGTCACTCAGACAAGACTTGTTACATTGTTGCTGTTGTGGTTGTTGTTTTCTTAGTCTTGCTGACAATTTACAATATTGTTTTTTGGTTTTTTTTTCCCTCTCTGTCTCTCTGTATAAACAATAGACTGTATATAAAAGATGGACACAGCCTACTGGTTTGATGACTTGTATTTTGAAGCCTTGAAATAAAATTGCACAATGAAACTGCTTGCTCTGTGCATACGTACAACTACACTAGCTGGCACTACCAGTCACCTTATTTCTGTTTAGATAAGCCATCTAAGATGCTCAGCAGTGCTGGCTAAAGTTACTTTTAAAAGTAACTTGTTATATGATAACAATACTGGCATTTAAAATTTGTTACATTCACCAAAGTAACGAGTACTTTCACCAAAAGTCAACACCCCTTCACATTTCCTTGCAGTCCTGCTAGATGAGCTACCCATACATACTGACAATAGTACACAACTACCTGCCAAAAATGCATTGGTGGATTTTCTCTTTTGTTTTTTTATTTTAAGTGATTATGTGAATTGTGTTCTGTTTCTTGTTAAAACAAAAAAGTAATCTGAATACTTTAAGGACTTTAATAGCATGCTACCACCAGCGGTGATGAGCAGAGAGTACTGACAAGCAGTGTTTAGGTTGTCACACAACAAAGTAATGTATTACACATTAGTCTTTATTTTTTTAAATAATGAATTGCTTTGTTTATTTACTATCCATCCACCCATTTTCTTCTGATTATTCAGGGTCGTGGGAAGGCTGGAGCCTATCTTAGCTGCCATGAGACGAAAGATGGGGTACATCCTGGATAGGTCGTCTATTTCAGGTCTAACGCAGAGTGACAGACAACCATTTATGCTCATATTCTTTCCTACAGCCAGTAGAATCCCCAGTAAACCTAACAGACATGTCTTTGGACTGCAGGAGGAAACCATAGTACCCAGAGAGAACCGGAGAGAACCCACGCACGTACAGGGAGAACATGCAAACTCCACACAGAAAGACCCCAGTTGGCTGGAGGATTCAAACCCAGGATCTTCGTCCTGCGAAGTGACAGTGCTAACGACCGCACCACCATGCCTTACTTATTTACTCCATCCATCCATCCATCCATCCATCCATCCATCTTCTTCTGCTTATCCAATTCAGGGTTCTGGGGGACTGGAGTCTATCCCAGCTGTCATAGGGCGAAAAGCGGGCAACACCCTGGACAGATCACAAGTCTGTCACAGGTGTGTTATTTATAGATTGTGTATAATAAGAGGTTAGCGTGTGTCTTTCACTTGTTCTTGTAGAGCTTTGATGTCATGTCCACACCGATGGGTTGTTGTTCCTGGACTAAGCACAGTTTGCTCTCTAACGTGACATTCTTGTCCCTTTGTGCAAAAAATTAGCAGTAATCATCCCTCCTCCTAAGAAGGAGATTATATACTCAGTTGTGGGCATGGACACAGACAGCTGGAATCACCGTGGATCAGTAGTCATTCCTGTTATTGTTGTTTGAAGTCCACCTGAAGGGCAGATACGTATTTAGTAGTTTATGGTGTGGTGTCTCTGTGGATGAGTCTTCAAATTCGTAAAAAAAAAAACAACTGACAGGCACCATCTAATGACGAAAATTTATGTCACACAGGCCCAAGCAGTCCCTGCAGAGTTGTGGCAACAGAAACTATAACACGCCTTTAAGTTGTATATGACTCTGTCATTTTTGTGCAATCTCTTGCATGAACTAAGGTCAAACAATGGCTGCACATGTGCAACATAAAAAGGCACAATCTGTAATTTTTCTTCTGTCGACCCATCATGCAGATAATTGAAGAACACAACTCTTTGATTAGTAACTGTAATATGAGGACCAAATTTAGTACAGTAATGTGTTATAACTCCATTACAAACACATGTAATGTTATAATAGTAACACTTTATTTTAACACTGTTTATGAGGAGTACAGAACAAACTAAACACTGATGTGGCCACATTCTGGGTATACAAGTCAAAGAAGTTTGTGTTCTAAGACCTTGACAAAGAACCTGCAGTAACGACCAAACATTGTTGTCCATACATGTTGCTTGCTTGGGTGTGGCTGCCACAGACAATATTGAGCTGAGCTTGTTTTTAGAAACTGGGGAATTTCTCTGTGCTTTCATCCTAAGACAGCCATAGTCCTTCAGTGTTGTGCCTCACACATACCTTCAGGTCCACAGTCCATTCCCCAGACGGCTGTGGGAAATGTGGTGAGGCCACTCTGGGTTTGGATGCATCCCAGACACCACAGGGATTAAAAAAAACAAAACAAAACAAAAAAAAGTCTATCATGTGCACAGTCATGTGACTCTTGCGGAACTGGAGTCAATGAAGAGAGGAGACAAATTGGGAAGAGCTGATTTTCATCAACTCACTTAATATAATGATATACAAGAAATCTTAGCTCACACATTTACTTCTTATTTAAGAATTCCACCACACGTCCATCTTCTATATTTTGTCTTTTGCCACACAGCTAAGATTTACCTTGTAAAATATCAACTTTCTATTTATTATTTTTTTTTATCACTGATTTTCATCGTCCAAAACAAGTTAAGCCACACTAAGAGTTTACACATGCCTAAATGAACCTCTGAAAACCACCTGCGTTGCGAGCCCTCAAGCCTGACTGTTTCCCACCCTAAACACTCTGCTTGGCAAAGCTCAGGGCTTAGCCACCATTGTTTACTCTTTACCCACAGAGCCCAGCACCTGTTAGAGATTGAGCTCTACACAACCCAGCTGCAAGCCATTTTCATATAACACCCAAGAAGATAGCTACCCCTGAAGCACAGGCGATTAGGCTAATCGGCCTTGATGATGGGAAGGGACTAAGTTGGATGAGAAGGTAGAAAGTTGCGTGAACAAAATGGCGGTCTCTTAGGGAATCTGACTTTTTTCTGAGCTAGCTAACAGTTTCTTAATGAGGATTGCAGTGGCACTGTCTTTTCTGGTTTATGTTCCTCTTCTCTCATGTCACTTACTGACGGGCCAACAGGGCCCCCTTGGTTTAACGAGAGGCCACCATAGTGAGGAAATGGCTCTACAGTCAGCAGCAGCCCACAGCAGCCCTGTCTGATTTTTTATTTTTATTTTCTGCTCCCTGTCGCTGCTTTGTCCCTCTTCTCCTTTGCTTTTCACACACAGTCATTTAAGACAGTTTCCCAATGCTGTGATCCTCTCCAACATTTTTTGTTCTTGTTTTTGTTTTTTCCCTTTTCCTTCAGTTTCTTCTCTCTCTCTCCTGCTTTCTTGCGGGCTGGTTTCTTGGGTGAGGAGGTCGAGGCTGGGGTCGGAAAACAGAGAAGGGAGGCAAGGAGGGTTGGGAGTGGGGGGCTGCATTTCCAGCTTTATGACTAACCACATGTGTTTCTAGGTCTTAGTATTTACATGTTTCTCATGGAAAAGAGGGTGGTGGAAGAGGATGACGGAAGAAGAAAGACAGGCATATGGTTCTTGTTTGTTGGATTAAATTCAGAGCCGGACTGTTTGTTTCCTGCGATGAGCAGAAGGAAGTACATTCGCCTAATCATGTTCAAATTTGACTCCTCCCCAGGCACTGGATAGGCTTTTCCTTGAAATCGGATATTTGCATTAGATTGTATATGGGTATACATATAATAATAGTATTTACATTGAAATGGTTTCAATTTAGATAAAAATGCTATATGTTAAAGCATGAACCATTTTCTCTTGTTTAAAGCAGACAAAGTGTAGGTTTTCACTCCCGAAAGACACATTTCAGTTTTTATTGTGAAGTCAACACGTTTTCTTATTACAAACTTCAGATTCTGTATTTCTCTCTCTGGCTGTAGCTCAGTGGTTCACACTCCCCTGCTGTAATCCTTTCACTTGCCTTGGGCACCTCAAACTGCTGGCACCGGCCTCACCATTATGGAGCCTTCATGAGAACCACGCACTTCTCTCCCCCTTCTTCCTCTCCTCTCTCTGAGGTGTACCCACACCAGTCGGTGGTCGTCCAATTGCCTTGTAGGAGAGGTAGCGAGAGTCAGGGTGTGGGAGGCATTCCTTTCTCCTTTGCACAATTGGCTTGTAATCTGCTGAGGACCAGACTTTACATACACTGAGATCCTTTAAACAGATTGTGGGAGGTAAAGATTTTGGATGCCTGGTTTCATTTGGAACTGCACCCTTGAGCACTCAAATATCATCAGTTACTGATTCCAGGTGTTAGTGTTGCAACAGCATTTTGAAGGCTACATGATTTACCCTTTACCTACTGTACTTCACCTGCAGCAGTTTGTGATTTAAAGTTCAAGAACCTTAAACCAAACCAGATTTCCTTGTTAAGTTGTAACCTCTATTAACCTCGTGGCTGCTTTCCATCATTTATCAAAATCAGTGCTTTTATTGGCCTTTATTGATTTCTCACTTTATCACTGTTAAACATCAAAGCACAACTAACAGTCAACAAATGGCATCCGTTCTTGATTATGAGGGACTGACACTAAATAATTTTACTGCACATGGTTTTGATGTCTGAAAAGATTTCATTTGTACGAGTGGCTTTCAGATGAAGTGGAAATATTGCAACAAAGCGTTGTGTCATGTTTTTGGACCTAAGCAAGAGAAAGAGTTTGTAATTAATAAATCGTTAATATATCCATCAGTGTGTCAGAGGAACTGAAAACACAAACTGTGGCACATTTACTGTTTCAGGAGAGTCTGTTACTTGAGAGAAGTGTTGAAGGGCTTGTTCTGGCATGTCTGGTTACACCTGTCTTTGTTGTTAGTTAGTAAAACTTGTTTAAAAGACGGCTAGCGCACTTACAAAAAGGCATATGTTTATTTTTAAGATGCCGATGTGAAGCAAAAGCTGTATGATGTATGACAATGTTGCTGTCACACCTTGTCTCATTTGTCACAAATGAATGCATGAGATTATTGTAAAAATTTCAGTTCAAAATGAGAAGACATAGATTTCATAACTGCCAAAAACGTCTGTTTTTTGTGCAGCCAATTTACTTTTGCTCCAAAATGTAGACAAGAGTGACACCAATTCGGAAGTGCCTTAAACTTGAATTCTTTTCAATGACCACCAGTGGGGGCGACTCCTCTGGCTGCAAAAAGACTTTCAGATGTATAGAAGTCTATGGCAAAATGGCCCGCAGGTCCCTTTCTCAGTAAACATTTTCCTGATGAGTTTTGTGGGCTCAGTCGCTAGTTTCAGATCATATTGAATGCAAAATGAAGCTAATTTTGCAAATCATGGTCATTATTAGATTCAGAAAGGGGGATTATCCAGGATATGGCTAACAAACACAAGTTCTTACCCAGTAAGAGTGTGGTGCCCTCGGTTTCTCAGTCAGATCCGCCCCTCGTGCTTCACGTCTAGTTTCAAAACACCAAGACAGCAGCGGAAAAAATGCTCAGCTCCAAGCTTCATAGGGAACTTCACTAACCAGTGGGTGACATCATGGTGTCTGTGTTCATTTTTTATACCCTCTATGCTCCAAAAGCAGGCCGCTGCTACTAAATAAACTAAAATAGTGACAACTGTTACTCACTATGTTTGTCAGGTGTGGTGACATAGACAGGTGTATCTGACCGCTAGACTTCACCTCTGCTAAAAACTAAGGCCCCAGTCACACAGACTTAGAGACCGGTTGGCAACCACCGGTGGGTACGGAAAAATGAGCATTCCTCAACTGGTTGGTGAGTGGTTGTGAAAGGTCGCTTGCTGTTGCTAAGTGAAACTGAAGAAGTATATGATGCTACACCAAAAAAACTCCTTGCGGCTGACAGCAGATAGCCGCGGTCGCCCGTAGTTTGTACTGTATGCTAACGCTGACTTGTGTGCAAATACTCGCTAACTGCTTGCTAAATGGTAGTGAAACTTATGTCCTGTCCACACATACACGGGTGTTTTGGTAAATGTAGCTATTTCGATGCGTTTTGGCCTTACATCCACACGTAAACGGCATTTTGGATCTCTGAAACCAAACCTTCTGAAGAACTCGTGCCAGGGTGAAGATTTTCAGAAACTGTTTCTGCATTTAAATGCGGACAAGGAAAATGAAGATTTTGTCTCACAACACCAAAGGTGTGCTCATTTTCTGACATCAGATATTATGTTATTGTTTTTAGCTTTTGATTGGCCAACATTTCCATACGGTTAGGGTTATATCGCCACCTGTTGCTTTGGCATGCTCTTGACAGCGCTTGAGATCATTTCTTGCGTTTTCAAGTTGATGAGATGTTTTTCAAAATGAACTCGGAAAAATACCTGTTTTAAAAAAAAAAATTAAAAATACTTCCACACGTACACAGTGTGGCTACGCTCAGACACTGGAAATGGAGACCGTTTTCTTTCAAAGTAAAAGTTGTGCCTTTTGTATTTCACTTTTTCAAGTTTCACTACCGCTCAGTGGTTAGTTAGAGTGTTTACAGACAAGTCAGTGTCTGCCATGCAAACTACTGGCAACCATTTCAATACGCTACTGACCAAAGCAAACACAACAAGGATTTTGGTGCAGCACCATCATTCCAACAGCCAGCAACCTCCAGCAACCATTTGCCAATTGGTTGGAATACACATTTTTCCCTAGCGATGAGAGGTTGCCAGGGCGTCGCCGATCAGTCTCTAGGCCTGTGTGACATTCGAAGCATTTTCAATAGAATTATCTGAGAAATAATATGGTGGTACGATACATCCAAGAGGGTAGTGCTTCAGAAATTCTAGTATTTTATTAGTTTGTACTAATTAGCAGTTAACTGTGCAATGGGCATCCATCTACATCTATCTTTATATACAGTCTTTGGCTGAGCATCGAGAGTACAGTTAATACATCATTGCTTCATTGTACATTGTTTCCAGGTGTACATATTTACTTTAAAATTTCTAAAATGATGTACAGTCCACAATCAGTTATTCTGAAGAGCTCTAAATCTAAAATCATTTCAACATGTCAAAGTTTCAGTTTTTGGCTATGACAGTGAAATCTTTTGGACTTGATACTGAACCAACCTGGGACCTATTTCACTAAATTTGCAGCATGAGATGATTCTCCTCATCTTGACACATTCACAAATCAAAACAAACACTAGAATTGCAACCCTAAATACTTTTAAAGCTAGAATGCAATCAGTCATTTGTGAACCATGATTTCCATCCACGCACAAGCGATGCTTAATCCGCTGGAGTTTTTAATGATTGCTTTTGGGAATCTGGCAGAGCTAAATAGCTCCTCGCTCACAGCTGGAGGAGCGTGAGCAAGGAGAAACATCCACTATGATTGATAACAGATGAAGACATCTCAGGCTAACAAATGTGATGCCAACAGCTGTAAAAAAAAAAATAAAAAAACAAAAAATCAATTTTGGTCTTCTCACTGAAGTCTTGAAAATGTGTCAAAGATCAATTTCACTTTCAATAATTTCACTTTATAATTTCACTTTCATTAAGAGTTTTTCCTGTTTTTTTTGTTGTTTTTGTTTTTTCCCCCTAATTTCTATATTGTAGAACTAACAAAGCAAAAACTGTTTTTTATTTTAGATTCGCCAAAAGAAGCCACTGTTTGCCTTAATGACAGCCTTGCGCAGTGTTGGCATTATCTTAACCAGCTTAATGAGGTGATCACCTGGACTGGTTTTTAGTCAACAGGTTCACCTTGTCAAAGGTTAATTGGTGGGAATTTTGTTTACCTTGTTAATGCATTTGACACTAATCTGTTGCATTTGTGTCAAGGTAGTGTTGTTATATAGCAAATATCCCTATCATCCCTTTAACAGATGAGGGTCAGGCAGTACAAAGAATTTTAAGAACTAAGTTTCATCAAGTTGAGTCTCAAAAAAACAGAAAACGCTGTGATGAAACTGACTCTCATGAGGGTCACTCCTGGAAGGAAGACCGAGAGTTACCTTTGATGCAGAGGAAAAGTGAGCACTTCAGATTAGAGCCCAAATCAGTTTAAGTAGTCAACACATTTCAACATGTTTAGAGGAGACTGTGTGAATCAGGCCTTCATGGTGGAACTGCTGCAAATAAACCACTGCTAAGGAAGACCAATTAGAACAAGGAAACTGGAGTGGACATTTGTGCAGAGGAAATCTGTACTTTGGTCTTTTGGTCTAATGTGAGAATTTGTCTTCCAGATGAACCGATGGTTTCTGTGTGGAAGCATGAAGGAGGAGCTGCGATTGTTTGCTCAGGACACAGTTGGAAATTTATTCAGAATTCAAGGCAGCATTTAACCAGCACGGGTACCACAACATCCCGCAGCAATGAACAATCCCATCTAGTGTGAGCTTAATGGGACCATCATTACGTTTTCAGCACAACAATGAGCCAAAACACATCTCAAGACTCTGTAAAGGCTATTTGAGCAAGAAGCAGAGTGATGGACAGTTGCATGAGATGACCGGGCCTCCACGATTATCCAGCCTAACCCCAACTGAGATTGTTTGTGATTAGATGGTAAAAAATAAAGAAAAAACAGCCAACAATAACATGTACATATAATCATGATTACTACAATTATGTAAGTATAATTACAAAACTATTGCTATCAATTATTAAAAGTTAAAAACACTGAGTGCAGAAAAGTGGTCCTCTAAAGCCTTATTCTTAAATCATTATTATTACTGATGTACAAACATTTAGGCAGTATTTTACTGCTTTAACTGATTTTATACAGTAGGGACTATATTTATTGATTAGGAATTTTGCCATTAATTAATCTTTTTTAAACGAACATGTCAAAAGTAATACTTTCATGCTTTTTGCTTTGTCTAAACTACAGTTCAAATATAATATTATTAAAAATGAATTTATATAATCAAAAGAAATAAGCAGCAAACCCTCATATAGTCATGAAGTTTTCACAGGACTGCATAGAGTCTAAATGCACCCCATGATTCAGTAGCTTGTAGAACCACCTTTGGTGGCAATAACTTGAAGTAATCATTTTCTGTATGACTTTATCAGTCTCTCACATCGCTGTGGAGGAATTTTGGCCCGCTCTTCTTCACAACGTTGTTTCAGTTCAGTGAGGTTTGCAGACATTAGTTTATGCATATCTCTGGCAGCACCTTGATTCTTTTCTTTTTCAGCCATCCTGTTGTAGATTCGCTGCTGTGCTTGGGATCATTGTCCTATTCGGCCAAGCATTAGCTGGCCTCAGATTTTATAGAGGTGGTCACGCTTGCTGATGATCAGCTAATTAAGTGCATTTGTTTAGCAGCACCTGGCTCCCGTTTACCCTAATTCCTGTGGAAGCAATGAGGGTGTACTTAATTTTTCACAGGACTCTATGCAGTCCTGTGAACTTTCTCTTTCACATGACTGTATATGAGCACATGGAAGCACAAATATGAAAAATGAATGATGATCAAAATAGCTGCTAAATTATTTTCAGCTGTAGGCCTTGGTGTATTTACTTCTGGGTAGTTTTTTCCCTATAAAAAGTATATATATTACACTGTGAAGTAAATCAGTCACATAAATGTAATACAGTATAGAGTGTGAGAAGTCAGTACTTAAAGGAACTGCTTAAACCAGTGTTCACATCAATGTTACATCCTGTCACTCTGTCACAGGTAGTTGCACATTCTTCTTCACCAGGATACGACTGGCTGGCGTAGTTCACTAGAAAGAAAATAGTTCCTGCATGAAAGTGCTCACAACAAGGTTAGTGTTTTGTTTGCTTGTTTGTTTGGGGTCACAGTTTCTATAAAGAGCCAATAGTGCTGAGTTTTCCAAAAACATTTTTTAGCACTTTACGCAGCACAAGATGAGTACCATTTAGTTCCATTATATTCATGAGAAGTCAGACATCTCTACAGCTGACACCCACAAACAAGGCAACTGATAATAAAACAGTATGATTAAAAGTGCTTCAAGTTATGTATTTTCAAATACACAGATTTGATTTTTAAGTGAACTGTCCCTTTAAAACTGCTAATTTTGTAGTAAAAGTACAGTAAGATACAGGAGTGAATGTACTGTGGTGCATTCAGTGGCAATATTACCACTGAATGCACCACAGGTTGACTGCTTTTAGGCTTTTTTTTTTTTTTTTTTTAAAGAGATAGTTATTTTATGGTTTTTTTTTTTTTTTTTTTTTTTTTTTTCAGTTTCAGTTTGGTATTCTGGCTCCCTCCTTCCTTTTTTTTCCTTTTAT
>VVAS01106407.1:0-11520 GCA_015103295.1 Ptychochromis oligacanthus | reverse complement strand
GCCGAGAGGAAGGCACTTCAAACAGTCATTACCTCCGCCCAGAAAACCACTGGCTGCCCTCTCCCCAACTTGCAAGGACTTTATGGTTCTCACTGTCTGACAAAAGCAGAAAATATTCTCAAAGATCCAACTCACCCAGGACACTCTCTGTTTGAACTCTTGCACTGGCAGGAGATTCAGAAATATTAAAACAAGGACTAATTGGTTGAAGAACAGTTTCTTTCCCAGAGCAGTCACATTACTAAACGCTAACAAGTGCACTTAGGCTGCTGTTCTGAGAACTATAGGTAGGGAATGTGCAATTAGATGGAAAGACAAGTGTGTGTGACTGTGTTTTTAAAGTGTTTTTATTTATTTATCATGGATTTCTTTTATTTGTTTATTGCTTATTGTTTTATTTATTACTGTCTTCTTTGCACTGTAGGGGTTGCACTTGAATTCTTGTTGTTGTGATGACAATCACAATAAAGAATCTGAATCTGAATCTTTTTGGTGCTCTGCCAGGGCTGTGACCGACTCTGGTGGGGCCGATCCGAGGACCTCACTAAACCATTCAATTGGTAGTACCAACAGGCGGTGTGAACGAAGGCCAGGGACTTAATCAACCTGAGCTTATGACCAGTGCTTACTAGGAATTTCTCGTTCATGGGAAATAATTGCAATCCCCAATCCCCATCATGAGTAGGGTTCAATGAGTTTACCCACGCCTCTCGGCAAAGGGTAGACATAAGCTGATCCACTCAATGTGGTGCGCGTGCAGCCCCAGACATCTAAGGGCATCAGAGACCTGTTATTGCTGAATGCCACTTGTCCATTTAAGAAGTTGGACTCGGACCGTATTGGGTCGAATAATCAGTTAGCATGTCAGAGTCTCGTCCGGTATCAGAATTAACCAGACCACCAACTAAAACAAAGAACGGTCATGCATCACCACCCACAGAATCGAGAAAGAGCTATCAGTCTGCTAATCCTTTTCGTGCCTGGACGAGTGAGGTTTCCCGTGTTGAGTCAAATTAAGCCGCAGGCTCCACTCCTGGTTGTGGCCTTCTGTCAGTTCCTTTAAGTCTCAGCTTTGTAACCATACTCTCCCAGAACCCAGAGACTCTGGTTTTCTGGATGCTGCCGGGGAGCAGGCAGGTCATGGGAATAATGCTGCCAGATTGCTAGTCAACACTGTTTACGATCTGAACTACAATTGTAGTATATCCAATTGTCTTCGAAACTCCGTTTTGATGGATGGCAGCACGGTGGTGTGGTGGTTAGCATTGCTGCCTCACAGATAGGGGGTCCTGGGTTTGTATCCACCAGTCAGCTGGGGCCTTTCTGTGTGAACTTCTTCTTTTTCTCCCCTTATCTACATGGGTTCTCGCCTGGTACTCTGGCTTCTTCCCACATTCCAAAGACATGCTTGTTAGGTTAATTGGTGATTCTAAATTGGCTCTAGATGTGAGTGCCAATGATTGTCTGTCACTCTGTGTTAATGATAGATCGGCGACCTGTCCAGGGTGTACCTAGCCTCTCACCCCATAACAGCTGAGATAGGCTCCAGCCCAACCACAAACTTGAATTGGATAAGTGGAAGAGGATGGATGTATGGATGGAGTTTTGATGGGTGAAATTCTAGTATTAGTCGTTACTTAGCACTTATTAGCAGGTGTCTCTGCCGGTGCTTAGGACCTGTAAAGTTTATGGGTTCTGCTTGCAAACATTAGCTGATAACTCCATGTCGTCCAAATTCTAGTTCCAATAAACCAACATAGTAGCGGCCAAATGTTAACATTGAAGGCTCAAAATTCAAGTCCAAAACCAATGGGTAACATCATAGTGGTTGTGTCCAAGTGTGTGGTTGTATGGATTCTGTACTTTTAATACAAATGCTTACTTGTGTAAAATACATTGAAAAGTCCAAAAATCTTGCTGCCAACTTTGCAATTTTCCCATTTTGCAGATCAATCCAGTAGGTTGGACTGGATCTTTTGGTTGTAAGCTGCAAGTCTGACACCCCTGAGTGATAGCTAGAGTCTGTCTTTGTCAAACAGACCCCAGGGATGTAAAATCAGTACTTTACTCAGTACTCTCATTTACTGGAAACCTCCCACACTGACAGACATTTTGGGGTTAGTTTGCTCTTTGCCCATTCATTAAACCAACAGATCAGTCTGTCCAGTCTCAGTTAGTCACTGCCCTTGAAGAAAAGTAGACTCATCCCACTCTTTGCAGCAGATAGTCATCCATCAGCCAGTGGATTATAAACCCCTGCTGAGATAGCTGATGATGGCTGGTGACAGTGTCTGTGGGAAGCGGTGTTGTCATGCCAACTGCAGGGGTTTTAGCCGTCCCAACGTCAACCAGAGAAACAGCTGTTAGTGGGTGGATTAACACTGAGCTCTGCCCAGCTATTACCACATCACGCATTAGAGACTACGACTGGGAAACATTCGAATCAACATAACATTAGCCTTTACATGATTTACAGGTTAATGACTGAGCATGCCTGCAGCACATGCATGCAACAAAAGCACAATGGGAATCAGTTCATGAAGCAAATAAATTTATTAATAAATTGATTAATGAAACAGTTTTTTCATTAAGGAACATCACAGAATGCACAACCTGCATTCATACAGAATATTACAGCATTTCCCTTTAGACTTATTCAGGATATTACAGTATATTTATGATACGTAATAATGACTTATTACACAAATATGCAAAATATAAACTAATATAAAATTAGGCACTTGCTGAATGAATGGTGCATACATACAGATTTAGCTTAAAGCCACAGAGTACAGAATAAATTACAGAAAAGAAAATTTAATTTGTTACCCTTTGGCTAATGTGGATGGGCTTGATAAGAGAGAGCATCCCTCTAGAAACTAGAGGGATGCACTTCTTACTATCTTACTGTATGGAAGATTAAAGGGAAGAATGGCACAAGTCTCCAAGTGTTAACATTCATATTTAACATTTAAGCCTATTATAAAGGGGCACTTAGAAACAAGCCTGTGATTTTTATTGTTACGGTAAAACTAATAATCGACATAAAGGAAACACAATCATCTTTGATTAGATTTGCACACCAAAAAAAAGGAATAAATGTAGTGATTTTCCATATTTTCATATTAATAAATCCCATGAAAACCCCAGAACCAGCAATACACTAATGTATGTATCCAAAACCATTTGCCATACAGCTCGATTTTGTTTAATAATAACAATATAAAAGCTACAGTGCCCAGGTGTTTTATGTAACTACTGTAAAAATTAAACTGTATAATTGTCACCTATATTACACGATTTCAGAATTCATTTTTCAGTCATGTTACTAGTGCAGAGCCGTGGAGGCCAGAACACCATTACAATATCCTGGACACTCTGCAGAACTGCAGCACAAACTTACTGATTTCCCATCAGTTTCAAACCATGTATGTTTAAATCACCTCTCAAAAGACAAAAAGCTAAGACAGATGAATGACATAGTGAAGAAATGTATTCTCAGTCTCCATGTTTTGATAATGCTGCCATTTGGAGGTGAGGACAAGAAATTCTTCACTGTGAGAGCTAATACTCATTCATTGTAGTCATCGTTTTAGGATAGCAAAGACAAGGCAGAACTATTTTGAACAGGTTATCTGACATGAATCTAATCAAATGTTATTTCCAGAGTCAGTTTAAATGGTGCACTATTGACAGCATGCGTTGCTGTGAAGACGCAGGTTGGTTTGATTTGGCCACTGCTCTTGTATCACAGACTATGGTTCAGATGTACTGCTATACCCTACTCTCCGCTGGCAGTTGTGAACAGAGTGGCTAGTCATTAGTACTGTACATCCTATTTAAGAAATATCTGGCAATTTGGCAAACAACTAGTAAACAACTGTCAGAAAGTGGTGGAAAGGTAAGTGTTTATATAAAGATGTGACGTGAAAACTATGAATGGGCTTTTTACCACAGAAAATGCCAAAGACTGGTTGGAGCCTACCAGAAAGCTTTTCAGTGGCTCCAAGATAAAGATATCCTTGTCCTTTTTATAGGTGTACACGTTCATATAGTTACATCTTTGTCTCTGTTTATAAAGAAGTTTTGTTTCTGCTTGATGATATTTTCTGGCTTATCTTGCTGCAGGTGTACTCTCCCTCTTTATCGCCACACCTCTTGAGTCCAGGGTGACTGAAGAAATGTATACCTGTCATTACCCTGCAGGATGGTACAGCCAGCCCAAATGGGCGAGCAGCCAAGTGATTTGACCGAGGAAGCAAAAGTGGAAAGGGAAGTAGGAATGGGGGCAGGGAGAGAGGAGAACAGAAAAAGCAGAGCAAGTAAAGAAGGAGAGGAGCCCAGGCAGGTCTTTGTTCACCAACCCCCTTTGACTTAAGAAAGCAACGAGAGAAGCGCTGAAGTGAGAAGTGACACAGAGTCCATCCTAATGATGAGAGGTGAATAGCTGAGCAGAGAGGAGGAGAGGAGAACCCCTGTGGGAGATTATAGCATGTTGGAGGATATGGAGAGCTGAAGTGTTATAGTTAACACACACACACACACACACACACTGCTGAGCTCCTCTGAAAACCATCTATTAGCACTACCAGTGTCACTTCCTTAAAGCACGTCACGAATGCACCAATTTCCCCAAACAACTCTGTGTCTTATCGTGCAACAGGACAAGGTCATGTCCCAGAAAAGCTCTGAGGTAAAATGGAGATTTAACACTTTAGAAGACAGGGGCACTTGCAAGCTAATTAAGATAAATGACTTGTTCAGACAACAGTCAGAGGACTGAGCTACTGTGGCTAAAACGACTGCTAACAAGTTTTCCTCCCAGTTGTGACAAAGCCCGCCTCTTCAACTAGGGCAGACACACAGGGAGCTCCATTCCTAACCTTGGGCTTTTGTTCCTCAACCCACATCCAGTGTTCTTTACTTTGTCTTTACAGAGACAACAAAGCAACGTGTCTGTGGGCAGAATAATTGTACAATGCTGACAATCTTTTGACTCAACAAAAACATCCGTAACATATCTGTTCCTTCCATGTTTTAGAATGACATTGGTCTATTCAAAGAAGCAGTAATCTATAGCTTTCGTCAGCATTACATTCAGTGGTAGATGGCCAGTAGTCCAAATTTACTCTTGACCTGCAAAATCGCAGTTGAGACAACAAAATCAACACTTGGTCCATTCAGGAGCTTTTCATTATAACAAATGACTTTCATTAGCAGATGTTTTTTGTCATGGAAATACTTATTGTATATTTTAGGAGTTTTTTAAAATTCAAATGATCACCAACAATAAAATCCCAGTGATAGGTGTTAGCTTTAAGGGAACTGAGGAATAAATGCCTAATTGTAAGGACGCTCCTGCAGCCTTTTAGTTTGTTTTATATCTAACTGTCTACCTCTGGGAATAGAAGGTTTAGTGCCTGCACTGACAAGCTACTAACTGACCATTAATTTGCTTTGTAAGTTAGTAAGATGGTCATAGTTATTAATGCTTATTAATGCTTATGATACAAAACACGTATCCTTAGCAACTACAGAAACTCTGTTTGGTGAGCAAGACTATGTGCCATTGTCGAAAGCTCCAGAAAATCTACTAAATGACCTTATGTGTGAATGCTTTAACTGTCAAGAATTACATTTTTTTACCTCACTATATATATAGTAGCAAAACTGTAGTTACACAAGAAAAGAAAAGAGCATCCCTGCTGCCTGAAGACGAGCATCTGTTCGAAAAGGCTTGCAACTAGTTATAAATAGTTTGCAACTATTGTAATTTTACAACCATCTGTGTTTACAATTCAAGATTTACTCTTAATCTGAATATCAATATCCAATGCATATTATAAAGACATCTCCATTTTTTGAACTTCGTCCTGCCACATTTTTTGGTAATTCTTTAAAAGAAAAGAACATATTGGAATGTGCTAACAATGGAAACACACCCAACAGCTTGTAAGAACAGTACAAACCACTCAAGAGCTGTTTTCAAGTGCTAATGATTAGATTAGGGTGATCTGGCTTTTCACACTGAGAACTGTGATGGAATCTTTAGTGAGATAAGATGTAAATGAAGTCTCTGAGTACTCCACAAAAAAAAATACAAAAAGTCATGGGGACAGCAGTCTGATTATAAACGCCACACCCTTCTGTCCTCACTCCTTCTCTGTGGCCACAAGCCAGCCTCTCCGAGCCAAGAAGAAGAGAGTGAAAAGAGCTAATGAACACACACAGAGTCCCTCAGTCGCACTCACACACACTCACTCTCCCTCTGTGATGAAGGGGATATTTGTCAAGTGGAAGCCTATTCCAAAGGACTAAGGACCACTACAAGTCAAGTCATCAGGCTATTCACTAAACACAAAGACAGTAAATGAGAGTACGTTTAGGAGCTGGAGTTCACATGGGATTTTACAGTACTGGCCAGTAAGAACATTAAATCTCACACTTGGATAAAATATGGACTGAAATTACCTGAAGGAAACAAAATAATGCTTATGTCACCATCCTCTTATTTGACTTTTGTTATTGAATTATAGCATCCCTGTTGACACCAAATGCAGTCTAAGTTCTGCATGTACACATATTTGTAATGCTGTTCACAAACAGCATGCTCTAACCTTAAATGTATAAGCAGCATTAGTGTTTATTATAAAACTGCAGACATTGCATAGAAACTAGAAGATGCAAGTAGTAAAATTAGTAGATTTTCCATGTAGCTGGCTGCAAAGTTCAGGATGTGCTCAACACATCCGGCTCAACACCCTGTGACTAAAACTAACAAAAAGTTTGGTACTTGTTTCTCACTCGCTGTTCCTTTATGTGATTGTAAACATAAAATTTAACTAAAAGTGGACACTGCACGACCTTCCATTCACCATCTAGGTAGGCAAGTCTTCAACTAAGGTCATTAAGAACAGAAGTCACAAAAACAGGTTTCTTCTGTTGTAAAGCAATTTAAATGAATCAAAGTCATACATGAATATCCTCTTTCTTCATTTTTTTAAAGTTTCACTTTGATGCGGCTCCTACACACGAAGCTGCAGGGATTATGAATTCCTGCAAAGCCTTTGGATTTTTCGCCTCTTATGCAACATCAGTGGTTCTGAGGACAGCTGCTGCATAATCTCCTCTCACCTCCACTCAAAATAATCAATCCACAAAAGAAATATTGCACAAAGCAAATCATTTGACTTTTAGATTCTGGAAAAGAAAGAACACCTCTTTGGTGCATAATCATGTAGTGCATTTTTTTTTTTAAATATAGAAGCCTAGAAAGTCAACAAAAAAGGTCAAATTTGGCATTACTTTCCAAACTGAGGACTGAGCTGCACTGTCACATTATTAGCAGCTCTGCAAAAAAAACACAAAAAGTGAATCATCATCATTATCCAAGCCAGCTTTGAAATCAGCTGCTTTTTCTTTCTTGGCCCACTTTAGTTGCCAGGAACAGCCAGGATGTAACCGGATCGGCTCTTGGTGAAGTCTGGCTGTGATTGATTGATCTTGGGCTCGACGATAACCGTGCACTTCCTGCCATTCATGCTGCAATGGATGGGACTGGCGATGTTCACCTGCAGCTTCCTCTTCTCACTACGGAAAGAGAATAAAAACAGAGAAATAATTGTTAGATTTCAAACAAATTACTGAATATTGATTAGGCATTTTGTAATGAAAATATCAGCAAACTTATGGACATAACTAAGATTATTTATACACTTAGTTCACTCGCTTTACAATCGTAAAATATTTGCAGTCTCAGTGCCTTCGTGTTCCATTCTGTCACTGTTTAATGCACAGGAATGAAATAAGCAGACCCATTAGTAACCAGTGTGTGTGCATGAGGGAGAGCACAAGTACAGACCATTAATCATGCTTACTCCAAACACAGAGCATCATAATCTCAGAAATACAACCCATTCATTCAAACACACACACACACACACACACACACACACACACACACTTTCATGAGACCAATATTATTATGCATGAGAATGGTACAGCATATAAGAGAGAAAAATTGTGTTTTTAAGTGAGATAGAAAGTCTCACTTAAATAATACAAATAATAAACACTATTAGCTACAGCAATATTCACACAAAAAAAGCAACATAAAATACTTAAAATACAAGAACAATATTAAATATATATGATTAAACTAGGATATATAAAGCAAAATATAAAATTAAATTAAAAACACAGTTGACAGACCACAAGATGCTTAAATCAATGGGCAGATTATTAGAATTTATACAACACCAACTAACAGATGTCACTTTGGGTCACTTTAAATGTGAAGTATTATTTCACAGTATTACAGAGATAAATATAACAATCCCTCACTGTGCACTTTAGCAACCACAGACTTTTTTTAAACAAGGTTGGAGAGGGACAACAAATGCCAGTCTGTCTGTTCATGTAGACATTTTAAACTTGGAGTAATGTGGACTCTGTTTGTCAGAACACATGCTGCTGTGATCTGAACAGGCTATAACTGACCAAAATCCTTCTTAGACATGCTAGACAGAAGAGAAGAGTAGGAGTCCAGCCTACTGAAGAAAAAAGCTGTATTCAATAGTGTACCAGATGTGATTTTAAAGTTTTGTGACTTTAGCCATAAAAATTAAAGATTATCTGATTATATCTGGCCGATCTCCTCTTCATGCTAGTCTCCTCATGCAGCAGTGAACCACTTCCAGAACAATAGTTTTGTACTTTTGGATCACTCCCTGGACGTCCTGTCCTCAGCACAGCAAAACAGAAAACTTCAACTTGAATTAGATTTTGCAAAAAAGGATGAATTTGCAGGTAGTCGATGTGGTGAGTAGGACTGGTGGTGAGCCAAGATTGTGTCAGTGTGCCCAAAAATGTTTCCAATGTGCTGTGTGCCTCAGTAGAACTGCACTAACAGTTTGACCCTAGTGAAAGAATTCACGGTGGGCAACCCCACTGAAAAATGACAAGAATGGGAAATATCCTTGTCATAGACCCAACTCTTATTACTAGTGATGATCCTTAACATGAAAATGGAATCAGTTTGACACTGATGTTGAGGTGAAAGTTTGAGGTCCATGGTGAAATCCCAGAGTGCACATGCAAGTGTTTAGAGTGGGACGACTATGGAGTGACCTAAAACAACAGCCGTGGTAGAAGCAGTCCAAAGAGGCAAAAGGGGATGACTTTGTAGTGGAGATTGGCTAAAATTTTATTTTTGTGGATGAAGTTGCAGAACTTTCTGATCACACCTCATATGTGAGACAGACTTGTAATATGTATGTGGCCTAAATCCTTTAAAGTTTTATATGGCCGAGATGGCAAAAACACTGCAGTTAGGCCTGTTCAAGGCCTGCAGCTACAACCTGAAGATAATGTAAGTGGGGATAGTAGAGACTGCACACCCACATAGGTGTTTTCAGTTAATCTGGCTGTAAACATTACAGACCTACTGTATAGTGTGGTTTAAGTCAAGTGGTTCTATGATGTAACGCCAAAGAAGTCTCTGAACTGACAACAATGACTGCATGATGCTAGTGGTGCATAAAGTCTGCTCCTGTTAATAGAGACCAGCAGACAGAGGAAATTCTGCAGTAAACTTGAAGTTCATTTCTAATAGCTGTAAGTGTTTGCAGAGACTGCCTTTTCTGTTTGGAATCAGCTATTGTAGGGCATTTGAAATATGCGTTTATATACAAGGGTACACATGGCATTGTTTACATGCTGCACAAAGCTGTCCTTTAAAGTAGTAAGTGGCCAGCATTTATGTGCCAATCTGAAATGAACACTCAACCAGCACAAATTGGCACTGTGATGTTTGGGTCTTGGAACTTGGCCAGTGATACAGGAGAGTAAAGGAGCTGTCAATCAAACCATGTCTGTTTTAGCCCTTAGAAGACATCTATTCACTGTAACAACACAAATAAAAACAGGTGTGTAGGTGGACCATGATGTGAAGGGACTTACTTAAATATACCTTTGACACCATAACAGCTGCAGCCTACTTACACTCATTCTCATTTAATAAAAATGACATAATGTGATCTTTGCTGCTGAAAAAATATAAAAGAAGGATGTAGCCTTGGGGTTTGCTTTGAGACAATTGTTGAAAGTATTTAGTATAATTAGTGTACTATAAGAGTACTAATGGAAGTATCCAGATTAGTAGTGGTTCCCCGCAGGCCCTTTTGCTAAGCTAAGCTATCAGGCTGGCAGATGTTGCCTCACGTTCACCTCTCAGATGTGAGCATGGTATTGATCTTCTCATACAACTCAAAGGATGAGAAGATCTTATATATATATATATATATATATATATATATATATATATTATAGCGGCTGGATAGTGTAGCGGTGACACGGGAGACCGGGGTTTTGATTCCCGGCTGTGGCCTACCTCCAGTAAAATGCTAACTGTAGCTACCTGCCTAACTCAGTTATGAGCGATACATATACTGACAGAGTCATGCCGGCTCAGACGTTTCCCGCATTAACAAGGTCTGCGCCAGATGTTGGGTAACCAGGACAATCCGATTGATAAGTGGGCTACTGGAACAAGGAGAAGGCATAAATGGACTAGAGATGAGAACTGGGGCCTGTTGGAATGCTACTACACATGTAACCCCAGATGAAGAGGATGTGGGACCTATGGATTCTTCGAAACCCAACATCTACACTAACATCAAAACAACTAGTAGCTCAGTGTTCCAACATCCGCAAGAAGCGGATGTTTTGCTATGACAACTAGAGATTGACAAGGTACAACACAAATGCTACGGCAAGGGGGAGCCCGGATGTCAGGTCAGGTCAGGGGGAGATATCATCCCCATACTTGCGCAACTTGCACAACTTGCACCTTAAATGCAAGAGCAGCTGACCTGAAAGAGAACATTATGGCTAAGCTGGATACCTGGACCCTCCGTGGCCGATTACCAAGACTAAGTGAAGTACTCTCTGAAAGTCTGCTAGAAGACGTGAATACCTGAGGCGTTAGAAACTGCCAAGCAAAGACTCACAGCCTTGGCTAACCGCTTGAAGAGGTACACCAGAGATATAGAAGCCAGGAGAATAACCCAGATGTTCTCCACAGAACCATCCAAGGTGTACTCTCAGTGGCAGGGGAACAATATGAGAACTGCCCCACCAAGACTGGAGACGGAGCACTATGGGAGAAGGATGCCACACATAACAACAATGCTCAGTGTCTAGCAGATCTAAGAGCAGACCACAGCAACCTCCCTGAATAGGATCCAGTAACTATCACAGTGGCAGACATCCAAGAAAGAGTCTCAAATATGAAGAGCTGGATAGCACCAGGCCCTGAAATGATTCACACCTACTGGCTAAAGAAGTTAACTGCCCTCCATGAACGCCTGGCAACACAAATGAACCAGCTGCTACTGGATGAGACGCACCCGGAATGGCTAACCGAAGGTCGGACAGTCCTGATCCTGAAGGATCCTAAGAAGGGAGCGGTCCCATCCAACTACCGGCCAATAACCTGCCTCTGCACAATATGGAAGCTCC
>VVAS01106404.1:2299-13932 GCA_015103295.1 Ptychochromis oligacanthus | reverse complement strand
TGTGTGCGTGCAGCAAAGTGCAACACCATGACAGCCTTGAAGGTGAGAATGTGCGAACCTGTGTGTTGCATTTCATTGCACCTCCACTTCATCTATGATAGCCTCTGAGACCCTTTGGAAGATTTTTCATGCAATCTAGTTTGCTTCAGTGGTAAATGGTTCAAATTTTGGTATCGTCCAATTACTACTTCAATTTTAAGATTGAGATAACATCTGAGGTGTCATGTTTTTTCCAGTTGTTCCTATTTTTCTGCATGAGTGTTGCTGCTCCAGTAGCATATATCTTGACCCATCACCTTTTACACACTTTTCCACAGTCCAGCAAACAGCTTTGCTCTTTTTAAGTAGTTTCCAAGAGTCTCTTTAGCTTTCTTGATACCATGTCAGCATTTACTGACAGATGACTAACGTGGACTATGAAAAATCCCCGGTTTGAGACTGGGAGGGGACACAAACCCCAGCCACAGGGGGTCACAGGCTAGTGTACTCCCAGTGCCAGTCCCAAGCCTGGGTAAATGGGAGGGCTGCTTTAGGATTTCTGAAATACTAATTTTAGAAATCCAGTGTAAAATCTGTGCCAAATCACAAATGTGGATCACTGTGGCGACTTCTTGTGAGATAGGGGAGCAGCCAAAAGTGCTTTCTTCTAACTGTTCAAACAGACTGGTATTCCCATTGACAGAAGATTTTTAGATCTTTTTTTCAGGGGAGATGAGTGGGCATAAACTGCTGAGTAATTTAACAATGAATTCATAATAATACTATCTAATTGTCAGAAAACATGAGAGTACCTTGGCACACCATTTGTGACAAGACTTTACATAGCAAATACTGATCTGTGTTTAACAGAGTGAGAAAGAGCAGTGAAGCTAAAATAGAGCAGAAACTAAAGGTGGGAAACAAGTCAGCTCCTGAGTGAGTGAGTGTGTGTCTCTGTGACAAAAAACACACAGCGAGTTACTGACCTTCATTGCTGCTGACCGAGCGCAAAGCTCTTCCACTTCATGGCCTGTAAGAATGGTCACCATCCCGGCTGTATCTTCGTCTCCGTTGTTTTGGGAGACTGTTAGCTGACGGCAACTGTCCACCATCTTGTACAGATGCCTAGAAACAAGGAAAGGAAGGCAGTCAAGTTTGAAGTCATATTCATCCAATGAGTGTGCTAGCGAACAAATGAAGGTGACAGCAGAAGAGAAGCAGGGCTCACCAGGCTTCGACGTCCTGCCGTTTCAGTTTATCTCTTTCAAAACTTCGACCTGACTCCTTCTGGCAGCGGATGTATCTACACAGAAAGAAAGAAATAAGATTTAAGGAGTTTTATTGAGGAAAGTGTTTCACCTCAAAGTTCTCAGTGGCAATTCCAACCTGTTGCCTTTGCGAAATTCAGACTCCAGGAAGCGGATTCCATCCCTCGCACCAGCATTTTCCTTCTTCAACCTGTCAAGTCCATCAATCACTAAAAGAAAAGGGGAGTCCAGATTAAACAACTCGGTAAATAGTGACTCCAGTAATCAGAATGACTCGGGTTGATAGTTTGACTTTGAATCAGACCGACACCTTAAACAGAGAGAGAATCACAAATAAAAATGTATTGAACTCATTTAATTGTTGCTATACTTTGGCTATCAGTGGGTGCAGGGTAAAGTGACAGGAAACATAGGGGATAAACAACGAGGGAATGACATGCTGGCCAGAAATGCTTCACTCCATGTGGTATGCACCCCAACCACTCAGTAATCAGGTCACCCCAAATTGGCACATGTGACTGACTGCTGCTGTCCGGCCTCATTAGTCAGGAAGCAGCTTGGTACACACAAGTCAAGTCTGTTCAAACCAAAGCTGTCACAGCACTAGTGATGACTGTTTTTAAGGCAACAAATAATAATAAAATAAAAACAAAATAAAAAAAAAATCAGTTTTCTGCTAATCAGTTAATTGTTTAGCATACAAGAAGTCAGAAAATAGCAAAAGTTTCTTGTAATGTTTTTGTGATTTCTTCAAGGTAACTGATCTCAGTGATTTAAAGCAAAAAAGTTTTATGACATGCAGATAACGTGGTATTTTTCTGGCCTCAGATCTAATGCCAGTGTCAAGTAACACTGAATTTACCGAACAGGCTTTTCAGTCTTGTTACAAAGGATTTGGTTCACAATTATACTTTGCTCTGTCATCCCATGAAGCAAAGTCACTGAACAAGAGAAATATCCCTGTAAATCCATCAATCCCCATCACCTATGTGGGGAAATGGTACAAACAGGGGCCATGTACTGCTGTGCGGGACAAAGGATGAGGCAGTGCACTGACCTGTTCGTGGGATGATGATGATGAAGCAGCCGCTACCAGCCAGCTGCCGGATGAGGTTCAGATGCTGGCAGAGAGCAGCTGTGTCTGGCACCAGGTAGGGAGACATGGATGACTGGGCTTTAGGCTGCTGAAGGCTGCCCTCTAGCTGCGACACCTCCAACTGCAAGGAGAGGACAGAAAAAGAAACCCAGTGTCTTATGATTTGTGATTAATGCAAGAAGCATGTGGATTTTATTGTAATACACATCTGACTTAGTCAGGATCAGTGCTTTATGTTTACGTCTACTAAACCATGTCACTCCTGGCAAACTTTCTTTCGATCATATACACAAATTAAAATAGTAACAGTTATTGTCCTTAAGTTTTTCCAGTACATTTTCTGAACAATTTGACAATTTCCATATACAAGACAATTGGTGTATGTTTTTTGGGGGGAAAGAGCAATTTTTTTAGCAGGATGACTATCTCGGCTCACAACTGTGTCTGCTTTATGACTCAAATATCAAAAGGAAACAAAGATAGCACTTTCTAATAATTATGGCTCAGAAATTGTAAATTTAAAGTTACTAAACTTTAGTAAACTTTTATTACCTTCAGCAAACAATGAAATATTATATAGTAATCATTAGTAATGTTATAGTATCTTTATGTCAGTTTGTTGTAGAAGTGATTATAAAGTAAAATACAATAAAATAATTACATATTGTCTTATGTATTATATCACAGCTGATGAGAGATGATAATAACATTCAGATGACATTGGTACACATAACATTTTATATGTTACATAATTTTTCATCTAACGCCCCATGTCGTCTCCCGCCCCCTGCTGGTTACGTGCATATCAGTCTCTAAGATCACTCATAGTTTGTGCCCTCTTCCTTTAGATGTCTGGGGTTGGGCCTTATGAACTGGAAGCCAATAAAAGGGAGCAGGAAGTTGTCTCTCACCTTCTCTCCTCTTACATTCAGCCACTGCAGCAGCAGTTTGTGTTTGTATGATTTAGAGTTGTTTCCAATGGGCCCGGTGATTCTATTTTCACAACTTTATTTCTTAGGTTTAGATCTGATGTTTCGTTTGTGTTAGAGATTACAGATTCTATGTGGACTGATCTGTTGCTTCTTTTCTTTTTGTTAATTTTGGCCGGTGCACCAATCGCATGCTTTGTGCTGATAATGGATTATGGTTAATTACTTCTATTTTTTTTTTCTTTGTTACCAAGACTCTTGTTGAGTATTCTGGACTTCTTTTGTAGTGAGACTTTCTGGGGGTTGTAACAGTTAGCGATTAGAAAGTATTATTATTATTTTGTATGTTTGTTTCATGACTGATGAGGAAGCCCATTTTCATACCCAGGGCATCAAATATTACCATTTAGCCAAAGCCGTCGGCATCTCGGAGAAATGCACAAGTTGTCCATGAGGATTGGTCCCATGATGCATGAGCAGCAGCAAGAGTCTCACAGTCTCGTATTTTAAGCCAAATTTTAAAACTTAAAACTTAATCTTTTCCTAAACCTAACCTAGCAGTCCTGGTGCCTAAACTTAAAAAAGCTAGCAAAGTAAAGAAAAAATGAAACATTATTATGAATTCATTGTTTGTTAATAGTAAAGAAATTGTTGACTAATGTTTACTTAGTCATCAATTTACCATTTATTAATCATTGTTTTATTATAAAATACTACCAGCACAAACAGGTTAAACTGTGTGGGGACAGAGTGATAATAAAAACCTGTAGTCGAAGCTGGGCCATGTCCCTCATTAAGCGATTTCGACGAGCCTCCTCTTCAGCCTGAAGAAATAAGGATATAACAAAAAAACAAAAAACCTGGATCAATATCAAAGTGGGAAGTTTCTCTGCAAACATGTAAAAACCTTTTTGGCTCTAGGTCATTACATAAATAGTTTTCACACTTATTTAGGTTACACAATACCACTTCCCCACTGTTTGTGTAATGACTCATGTCACTCACCATTCGAAACTGGGCCTTGGCCTGCTGCACCAGATTATCCTGTTTGGACTGGCTAATGCTGGTGAAGATGCCAGCCTCCGGGTTGAAGTGCAACACGTTTCCTTGGAGACTTGTTAGGAAGTGGCCAAAACTGCGAATACAACCAACTCGTACCACACACTGGAAGAAACACAAGGACAAAAAACTTTAGTGGTTCAAACCTTTAATATGGAGGATATCTGATTATATATTTCAACTTTACGGAGCTTTACTCAAACATTTTCATAGTTCTTAACTATATATTAACATATGTTTTGTATTAATGGTTTAAGGAAGTATTTTGGCAGAAACAGAGACAGCAGAATATTTTATCTTGGCCACGACTAATTAGCTAAAACAGCTTTTTCAAATAATCATTTTATCTGTAGGTTGATTTCTCAGTCAAGTAATCACTTGTTTTGGTACATAAGAAACTGAAAAATAACCATCTTCTTTTTCCTGATCAAACGGTGATTCAGTCAACAGTCCAAAGTCTGAAAGTGTTTAGGTCACTATTACATAAGACACTGAAAAACAGCTTTTCTGTTAATTGACTATTCATCAATCCTTTCAGCTCTAATCTCAATTATTGAGCTAATTTAATTTAATGTTTTACAAATATTGTAAAATAGTTGCATCTTGAGGCGTTTTGTCACCCCCACGCACGGTAAAGCAAATGAAGTGTTTTTTGTTTTTAAACTATGTTTTGATTTTGTATGTATTGTCATTTTCGTTCATTTCACACTTAAAGTAGTTTTATCCAATGGGACCTACACACTGGGAGATTTCAGTAATCTTTTATGTTCACTGCAACCCATACTGGGAAAACATGGAACTAATGAACTTGCTTAGGACATGGAGTTTGATGCATGATCACAGTACCTACTGAATCTTTGGCTATGACGCACAGCTATACTTCCTCTGCTTGGTCATGATGACAGCAGGAGGACACGACAACAAGCAAACCTCTGCTTCTCATGTAGAATTTCTTCTTTGTTTGTTTTGCATGCTTTTCTTACATCTATTTCATACATAAGTGCTAGCGTTGTGTTGATTTTGTGATTTTGGTTAGTAGACATAGGTCCTGGGAGCAGTTACATTGTCAGATGGTAATCCTGAATTGTCACATTGTCTGAATTTTGTCCCAGGCTATCTTTACAACAGCCAGTTATCAACCCCTCTCACTGTAGGACTGTTTGGAGTCATGACCAAAGATCTCATCAGCATTCTTTCACGTGTTATCTTTCTCCTATGACAGCCCAAAATCTCAGTGTGTACCCAGCTTAAGCCAATAAAACCGAGACAGACAATTCCCTTTGTGATTTCCAGTGTTTTTAGCCCACACTTAACATTTGCAAAAGCTCAGTGCCATGTGTATGTGTGAATTTGAGTGTCTGTACCTCCTGTAGGGGACTGAGGGAGGAGTTGCGGCGAGAAAAATCGAGGCGGCGGTGGGCGACACTGAGAGCCGGCAGGTGTCGCAGAGCCAGATCCTCAGACAGCAGCAAACTCTGGACCAAACCCGGCTGCTCACACTCATTTAACAACTCTATCACTTCAGCATTCAGACCAAGTTCTGCAGTAGACACACACACAAACCAAATAAATAACGGAAATGTAGACTCAGAGCACACTCACCAGAGTGTTAAAATCACATAGAGAGATGACTATTCAGTGTGAGAGCTGAGTAGTACACACTGCTGTTTGTAAAGTGAGTGTACAGTACAGGGATGAGATCAGAGCTCAGATGTGGGCAGAAATATTACCACCCTCAGCAAATTTCAAATTTGTTTGGGTAGTTAATAACACATTTTACAGTGGTGACAAGCTCAAAACACCCAATTTATTACTGCTTCACATCTCCTCCTGAGCCACTAAACTTTACTTGGTTTGTGTTTGAGAGAAAGTGAAGTATATTCTCAGAACAAAAAAGTTATTTATGACTATTAATTAGACTAAGAATAAAGAAATGTTCCTGAATGATGATCAGCATCTTCACTCAGTATCTAAAAGTCTCTACAAGGCCATCATTTTAATATTTAAGGACCTAGGGGAAATAAAAAGCCAGATCCTGACTGCTGTTGAGACAAATAGAAATCTCTGTGCAGTGCAGTCAACCAGTAACTCACCAGCCTCGAGCATCTTGCTGCCATCTGGTAGCAGGTTGAGCAGCACAGACAGTCGGTTCCACAGGCTTTGAGAACTCTGCAGAGTACGCAGATGATCACAGTTTGTGAAATACAATCCTGAAAAGTCAGTGTTTCATAAACAAAACAGGAAAAATCTGTCACCTCACCTGAGCACACATGAGGATAATATCGGTATTTGTCCTTAGCCAGTCAAGAAAGACTTTCACAACCTGGATTAAACCCTGATTGGTTAGGATCTCCAGTTTCTCTAGGAGGGTTTTTTCACTATGTACTGACTGAGTGCTGTGTTGACTGCCTTCCGAATCAGAGTCCAAGTCTAGAGAATGAGGAAAAATTAGCCAAAAGACAAGCTTGATTAGAAGACTGTGATCAGATGATTAAAATCTTTTAAATATGTAACCTTGAAAAAAAAAAAACATAAAAGAGAAAACAGATTTTATATAAAATTGATGTTAAACACATTACCATTTTCATTGGTTCCGTTGGCAGTACCAGGGTTCATTTCACAGGCTGAATCTCCGGGAGGAGGAGGAGGAGGAGTCTCTTGGGAGGGGGGAGCTGAGCTGTCAGTGGGGGTGGGAATGCCAGAAGATGATGAGGCATGAGGCCTCAAAAGCACGTTACTGAAGGTTGGCGCCAGGCGGAAGCAGCGCTTAGCCTGGAAGAGCTGAGAAGACATGGCCTGAAGGTTACTGCTTATGCTGGAGTCACCGGACATGAGGGGCCCATTTGTGGTTGGAGGGGTGTCACCATCCCTCTCCCCTCCTCCTTCCTTTGGTTGATCCTCGTCCTCGTCTTCGTCCTGGTGCTCCCGGGCCTGACCTTCAGAGTTTTCTGAGTTTTCTGCATCCTCCATGTCTTCCAGGTCTGAGCGAGACTCTTGACTGTTCATATCCGAATCAGTCTCCACATCAAATGCAGTTCCTCCTTCTTCCTCCTCCTCTTCCTCAGAGCCACTTCCCCAGCTGCCCTCCTCACCCAAAGTCTCTCTCTTAGTCTCCTTCTTGACAGATGATGAATTGACTGGAGTTCCTGTTGTGGTCCCACCTGTTGAATCAGCACATCCCTTTCTTTCTTCATCATCGTCTTCATCTTCTTCACTCTCAAAGCCTTCGCTCAGGTCGCTTTCATCCTCTCCATGGCCGTCTTTGCGAGCGACGCGGCGACGGCGGAGTCGAGAAAGGCGGCTGTACTTCTTCTTCTGCCTCTGCTTCTCTTCGTTCAACTTGCGCTCTTCTTCTACGCTGCCGTGGTTTTTGGCTGCAGCTCTTTCGCTGCCATCTTCATCCTTGTCCTCCTCATCCTCTTGCTCCAGGGAACCATTCTGCAGAGGCCTTTCACCAGAGTGATCTGTCGGTGGAGCTGGCAAATCCCTCATGTCCACGTCATCTAGATAAGAGGTTGGGGGGGAAAAAAAGCAAAAACTGTCTTATTTTTATTCAGGTTGTTTGACAAAGATGTTTCTGTGAATTTTTTATCTTTTAACTACATATTTCACTAAACAGATGAAATTATCTCCAGGGAATATATAAGAGTAAGCAAATGCATTATAAGAAAGTAGAAACTTCACATACAGCTCCAGTTTTTCCAAAAGATGTTCGCTTTAAACGACAAAAAGGCTTACCGTGATGAATAAAAACGCATTGGGGCTGGACAATATGGACCTAAATATCGTGGGCAAACTGCTCAGTTTTAAGTAAAAGCCACATGTGAGATATAATTAGCCCTTTCTTTAAATAGGCTCTGATTAAAATAAAATGCAAGGTTTCCTTCCTTTACTTAGGTTGCTTGAATGATGACATATGCTATTTACATGCCTAGTTTCAGTAGTTTTCAGCTCTATGCAAAAGTTTGCTTCTCTCCCACATACTGTATACGTTAATACAGCCAAATTCATCATCATGTTGTCCCCATTTACATGTTTTTTTCAGTTTGTGCTATCTGACAAGATAACAAGTACGAATAGTGCAAATAGGGTCCATTAAAATTGCACGGTTAACCAACAAACCCTGCTCAAATCCTAGTTTTTATAACTGCAATGTTTTCTGACAAAACCTCAACATACACAAGCTAAAGAAAACATGTGCACTGTGACTCTGGCTACTTTTACATGCTAAATGATCACTCAGAAACTCAATTCACGTGTGCAGCTCATTTATGTTTATGTCAGCAGCCACGCTACTGGCACAATGTGCCGTTACCACTCACTTAACAGAGCAGATGCAGACAGAGAAGTGCTTACGGCGAAAAAAAAATAATATCCAGACCCTGCATTCGTGTAGCATTAGCCAACTCTGTTCTATAAAAAGTACCTAAAGTTTGTCAAAAAAGTTGCTCAAGATGTGTTGCTAGGTGCCTTTTAAAAAAAATGAGAATTCATAAGCAAGTGGGACAAGGTTTGCTCACAGACAGAGAGGGAGAGCAGCACAGGCATGCAAACATTGGTATGGTTTTATAGAAGAATCAGGTTAACCAACACAACATCAAACTACATCAAATATATTTCTGGTTTGACAACATAAGTCAATATACCCCTCAAGCCCGAGTCTATACAGCTGACAGTAGCGCTCGATATTGTGCTGATTTATGAGGCTTTTTATAGCCAAGAAATAACTTGCAGTTGCATTTGTGTGCCCTTTCCCCTGTGTATAAGAAAAGACTATATTTCTTTTTCACCTGCAGCGTCAGTCTGAAGTGGAGGCACCTGACTCTCTGTTTCTTCCAGTTCAGCCTGCAGCCGGATGTTGACGTGGTTTACCAGGTGGGAGAACAGGGCCAGAGTGAACGCTATGGATGCACTGTACTGCTTTGAACCTGAAGACAAAATACACCAAAATACATTAGTAAAAAATGAATGAAACTAACCAAAAATGACTAAGCTAAATCATTTTACAACTCAAACACAGTAAAATACATAAAAGCCTTAACATTACACAAACACCTACCTCCTCTCTTAAGGCTGTGCACCACCATCAGACATGTGACCACCATTTTGAAGACTAGGTTGTCAGGCAGTACAGGACAGGAGCTGTCACTGTGCTGCTGCTGCTCCTCTTCTTCCTCGCTGGGGGAGTGGTGAGCACCACCATGTGTTGGGGGCGGCAGGTAGAACATCACCAGGTTGAAGTCCTCCAGCACCGATTGGCAGAGTGAAGTCAGCTCTGTTTCCATCAGACTACATACAAAATAAAAAATTAAATTATAAACACAATTTAACAATTAAAAAGTCCACGGATAACACTAGTGGTTTAGTGGAAAAAGTGGTGTCAACCACTGGTTTGCACATTTGCTGTACTTCACAGTTGCTGATTTTGTTTAGAACCTTTTCAGATTTTTAATATACAACTATTTTAAAAGTCAAAGTCAACTCTTTTTAAGACATGAATAAATAAAAATTAAGACTGAGTCAAAATAATGTATTAAATTCATTCCTTTATTAAAAAAAAAAACAACTGGTTGAGTAAACAAACTACACATTATAGTATGTTATTTTGTACTGAATATTGTACTAATAAACAGACGAAAATAATCTGAAGCTGTCACTTTGATTTGGGGTTTTCATTATTTATTATTCAGGGTTTTCCCAGTGAACTGCAAGCCTGGTGGCTCAACGGACCTAAAATTATCCTCTGCACTGGGAAATTTTAACTTGCAAAATGTTTTATATGACATAAGCCATCTTGAAAAATGAACATATATGCTACAAATGAAATAAATCTTATGTCTTATCTTCTTATTTTTCCCTGCTACAGAGATGAGCCACTGTAAGTCCTCCCACTTGATTAGGACTGAAGCAAAGCACCCTTCATCCATCATTTATCCCAGCTAGCCCGAAGAAAAAATTAGTTCATGATAATCCTGAAGTCTGCAATACAACAGCGGATGTTACTAATGCAAAATAAACTACAGCAAATCTTGAACTGATTCTGATCAATTAATATAGCTTACAATCTGGATTACGGACTTTATATAAATCTAAGTATTTCATGAAAGGCAACATCTTAACAAGAAGATTTTATTACAGCAGCATAACGTTCATAGCTCAGCTGTGAGTCTAACAGCCTGCAGTTGAAGGCTCAGAACATGTCAGCACATTATGGCATGAAACAGAAAAAAAACTTATAGTTAACATTTACATGACTTCCACCACTTTGTCACTTTTGTTGATTGTTTTCATGACAAATTGGATGGAACGTCACTATGAATTATGGGATGGAATTATCTCCTTTCCTTTCATATAGGATGGTTCAGTCTATCTTCGGCTAAAGGAGGTAACAAAGGAAGCACTGAAGCACCTTTCCTTATTATTTAGACAATCTGAACAGCTCTTATTATGGCTGCTACACAGATACTTCCGGGTCATGTCACTCAGTTAGGAACCTTGCTAAGCAAAACTGACTATTCGACTGCACCCAGGGACAACAAGTCGAGCAAGTGACAAGAAACCATACAACTTATAGAAACTGCTTTTTGAAAATAGTTCTTGTTTGATTTTTTTTCTACCAGTCTTAAATATGCCATCTAATGTATTACCTACAGCAAAATTACTGAAAATAAAAGGCATTTTAAGACCTTATTTTTCTTTATTTTAATTTCAGACTTGACCCAGACAGATCTTGCAATAAGCGTATAAAAAAGGTTTTACAGGCAGTTAGCTCTTTGCCTGGAATCCCACAGATCTGTGTTTACACTTTACAATGTCAAATATATAACTTGGCTACCACTCCTGCACTGTAAACAGATTTGTTAAACATTTACTACACGTAAAATTCTTTATCTGGCGTAAACTAGATGATAAAATGGTTAAGGATTAAATATAAATATAGAAAAGCAAATGATTTATTTCCACTGTGGACTTTGATTGCAAAACAGTGGAAGAATAGAGTGACAGCACAAACACTAACCTGTTCTTGGGCTGCAGCAGGCTCTGCAGGTACATGAAGCTCACCAGGAGTCGTTTAATGTCTTTCGATCTATGGAAAAGGTTACAGCAAAAATATGGCAAATTATCAATTACAGAGTGTTACACACAATAAAGAATCAATTTACTACTTCCATGTTTCTATAAAATAACACAGCAAGACATTGCGAAAACAGCAGTGGTATTAGAAACACCTTACCTATGACCTCAGCAAAAAAAAAAAAAAAAAAAACCATGGAAGTAAAAAAAAAAAAAAAAAAAAATATT